>BLSH010417059.1:270194-280690 GCA_018402905.1 Glandirana rugosa
GTATGTACTCTTCTAGTCAAGTTGTGGGGTATGTACCCCCCCCCCCCTTGGTCACGTAGTCTGACATGTATGGGGTGTTGAACTGATCTTCTCATGTATGGTGTGTTGGGTTGCCCCCCCTTCAATGTATATTGCATAATGTCCAGACTGTGCCCACCCCCTTGTTGTATGCAAAGTGCTGTGTAAATTGTTGGCAGTGTTAATTTTGGCAGCAAATTTCGATTTAGTTTTAGTCTTAGGACTAAAATGGCATTTTAGTTTTAGTCCAATTTTAGACTTCTGCAAGTGTTTTAGTTTTAGTCATAGTCTTTGACTAAAATGCCATTTTAACCACTTCCCGACCGCGCGCCGTGTTTTCACGGCGGCAGTCGGGATGCTGAGCGCGAATCGCCGTAAAAAGGCGGCGATATGCGAACAGGCACTAGGGGGCGCGCGCGCCCGCCGCACTCCTGAGGAGTGTGCCCGCGGCTCGAGCGGACCCGATGTCCGCCGGCGAGCTGCGATGAGCGGCCACAGGGAAAGAACGGGGAACTGCCGATGTAAACACAGCGGTTCCCCACTCTGTTAGTAGGGGCATGAGAGATCTACTGATCCCTGTCACTGGGATCAGTTAGATCTCTCATGCCCATGGTAGCCCAACCCCCCCACAGTAAGAACACAACCAGGGAACACACTTAACCCCTAGCTCTCCCCCCCACGTTAACCCCTTCACTGCCAATGACATTTATACAGTAATCAGTGGACATTTAAATTTCTGATCGCTGTATAAATGTCATTGGTCCCAAAAAAGTGTCAAAAATGTCCGACATGGCTGCCGCAATATCGCAGTACCGCTAAAAATCGCAGATCGCCGCCATTACTAGTAAAAAAAATAAAATAAAATAAAAACCCCAGAAATTAATTCTCATCATCTGTACACACGGCAACTTTTGCGCAAACCAATCAATAAACGCCGATTGCGATTTCTTTTTATCACAAATATGAGGAATTATATAAATCGGCCAAAGGAAGACGGTTGAAGCACCTAACCGCCTGCTACCGTGTCTAAACACACCTACGTTGTTTAGCGCCTGAACGCTAATTCATTTCAGAGGCCCAAATAAATAATTATTCTGGCCAATAATGAATGAACACCCAAGCGCCTGACATGCCTACACACGTTACATGCTGACACACGTTACACAGCTACACTCCTATACATGTTACATGGCTACACGCACGTTACACACCTACGTGCATTACACGCCTTTACATGTTACTCAGCTACACATGTTACCCGCCTATACACGTGACACTCCTTTACAAGTTACACGTCAGACACGTTACACGCCTACCCACATTACATGCCTATAAACGTTACATTGCTTTACGCACCTACACACATTACATGCCTATACACGTTACATGCCTATAAACGTTACATGGCTTTACGCACCTACACACATTACACGCCTATACACGTTACCCACGTTACACTCCTACCCATGTTACATGCCTACACACCCGTTACTTGGCTTTACACGTTACACACATTACCCACGTTACACGCCTACACACGTTACACGCCTATACACATTACATGCCTACACACGTTACACGCCTACACACCTGCTCATGTTACATGCCTACACACGTTACATGGCTTTACACGTTACACGGCTTTATGCATTACACAGCTACACACGTTACACGGCTTTACACGTTAAACTCCTATGCATGTTACACGCCTATACACATTACACACGTTACAGGCCTACACGTTACACACTTGCCCATGTTACACTCCTACACACGTTACACGCCTATACACGTTACACATTGGCCCGCGTTACACAGCTACACATGTTACAAGCCTACACACATTACACGCCTATACACATTACCCACATTACACGCCTACACACGTACATGTGTTACATGTCTACCCACATTACACACCTACACACATTATACGCGTTACACGCCTATACACGCCTACACACGTTACACGGCTTTACATGTTACACGCCTATACATGTTACACTCCTACACACTTGCCCAGGTCACACGCCTAAACACGTTACACGGCTACACACATTACACGGCTTTACACGTTACATGCCTATACACATTACCCACGTTACACGCCTATACACGTTACACACATTACACTCCTACACACATTACACGCCTATACACGTTACACACTTACACACATTACACTCCTACACACATTACACGCCTATACACGTTACACGCCTACACACTTGCCCAGGTCACACGCCTAAACACTTTACACGGCTTTACACGTTACACACACATTACACTCCTACATGCGTTACACGTAGGGTTGCCACATCATCCCTTTAATCCAGAACACATATGAATTACACAGGTTGTTCTAAGGCTAATTTAATGCAGATAAGGCACCAAGTGAGTTTAATTACCACTTTAATTAGCCGCAGAACCTGTGTAATTAATGGGTGTCCTGGATTAAAGAGATGATGTGGCAACCCTAGTTACACGCCTACATGCGTTACATGGCTTTGCACACCTATATACGTTACATGGCTACCCTCGTGCCAAATGTTTTTTCTGACAAACCACCGCTGCCAAGAGGAGAGGCACTTGGGAGTGATGGCAAAATGTCCAATGTGCATGAGGCCTGAGAATAGAATGAACAGGCTGCATGAAAGAGGGGGGCCTCCTCCTCACCAGGTGCCTGACACATAACTGAGGGGAGCCCACACTCCGCCCACACCAAGATGGCGCTGGCCGCTATGAGACGTTTAGTGAAACCCCACAGAAATGTAAACAAGAAGTGACGTTCCATCGCCGCCATGTTGCTACACCCGCACTAGTCCGCAGTAAGGACACATAGAGAAGGCGGCAAGCGGACATCTTTGTACACCCACTGGAGTTTTTAATTTCACATTTATTTTTAAAAGTAAACGGAGCTTACATACTGAAATCCAGTATATAGACATACGTGACATGGTTTTGATGTCCAATTTTAAAAGCAGCGGCAAGCCTGCCGATCTCACAGCTTAGCAAATGTCGCAAAACATCGCTGCTTTTAAAATTTTATATCAAAACAATGAGACGGATTTATAAATCCTGTTTTTCAGTATGTAAGCTCCGTTTACTCTTAAAAATAAGTGTGAAGTTAAAAAAAAAAAAAAAACCTCCGGTGGGTGTACAAAGATGTTCGCTTGCCACCTTCTGTCTGTGTCCTTAGTGTGGACGAGTGCGGGTGTAACAACATGGCGGTGACTAAACGTCATTTCCGGTTTCCATTTCCGTGGGGTTTCAACAACCGACGCTACACCGCTCCCTTCACTGAGGACATCCAATATGGCAGCGGGGGCGGGACGGCCCTGGTCGGGTCACGTGTCTCGTCGTCATGGTGACCCGCCTCTGTCAGTGCGGCCTACACAGTGTCGGGGAGCCTGACTGGCAGTGAGGAGGAGGCCGGGGCACAGGGGGGGCTCCAACCGGGGAGAGGGGTAAAGACATCTGTATTATAATTATGTGGAGGGGACAGTTTTTCTATTATTATTGGAATGGGGGGCGGTCTCTATTGTTATAATGCTATTATTAGGGGAATGGCGGTGACTCCTGGGGGTGTTATTACAAATTCTTTATTATTAGTGACAGGCGGATGGGGGAGGGGAAATATTACCAGGAGGGGGGCTCCATATTATATCTGGATCCTTGATGTTAATATTAGAGGGGGGGTCTCCATTATTGCTATTATTAACCAGTTTACCGCCGGAAGTTTTACCCCCACCATGACCAGGTCATTTGTTGTGTACGGCACTGCGTTACTTTGACAATTGCGCAGTCGTGCGACGCTGTACCCAAATAAAATTTGTCTTTTTCTCCCCACAAATAGCGATTTCTTTTGGTGGTATTTGATCACCTCTGCGGTTTTTATTTTTTGCGCTATAAATAAACAAAACAAATTTCTTCATCACTTTAGACCAATATGTATTCTGCTACATGTTTTTTGTAAAAAAAAATCCCAATAAGTGTTTTGATGATGTTGATTGGTTGTGCAAAAGTTCTAGTGTCTACAAACTAGGGGATAGATTTATTTTATCTTTTTTTTTTTTTACTAGTAATGGCGGCAATCTGTGACTTATAGCGGGACTGCAATATTGTGGCGGGCAATCTGACACTTTTTTTGGGGACCAGTGACACCAATACAGCGATCAGTGCTAAAAAATATGCACTGTCACTGTACTAATGACACTGACAGGAAAGGGGTTGACGGGCAATCAAAGGGTTAAATGTGTGCCTAGCTGGTGTTTTCTTACTGTGGGGGAGGTACTTCTACCAGGGGAAGGCATGAATTGGATCCATGTCTATTGTAGTGACAGAACGCCGTTCTGCCTCTGTACCGAAGCATCAGTGGGTGCCGGCAGACATCAAGTCCGCTGTACCCGCCAATCAGCTACCACTGTGTCTAACCACTTTGCTGCTGTATGTATACAATATCCGGTCAGCAAGCGGTTAAACTTCTATCATTTTGTAGGAGCTTTTATGCTCCATGTACAATAATCATTATAATGTTTGTAGCATGGCAGACTGGGTAATGCAGTGGTGAGCTCTTCGCAGCAAATGTGATGGTAGGTATTGGCGGGGTGAGACTTCATGGATAGGTGTCAATGGTGGTGGCACTTAATGGGTGGGTATTTATGGTGGTGACACCTGATGGGTGGGTATCAGCAGTAGTGACAGGTGGTTGGAAGGTGTTGGCAGTGGTGAGACCTGATGGGTGGCTATCAGCAGTAGTGACAGGTGGTGAGACCTGATGGGTGGGTATCAGCAGTAGTGACAGGTGGTTGGAAGGTGTCGGCAGTGTTGAGACCTGATGGGTGGGTATCAGCAGTAGTGACAGGTGGTTGGAAGTTATTGGCAGTGGTGAGACCTGATGGGTGGGTATCAGCAGTAGTGACTGGTGGTTGGAAGGTATTGGCAGTGGTGAGACCTGATGGGTGGGTATCAGCAGTAGTGACAGGTGGTTGGAAGGTGTTGGCAATGGTGAGGCCTGATGGGTGGGTATCAGCAGTAGTGATAGGTGGTTGGAAGGTATTGGCAGTGGTGAGACCTGATGGGTGGGTATCAGCAGTAGTGACGGGTGGTTGGAAGGTATTGGCAGTGGTGAGACCTGATGGGTGGGTATCAGCAGTAGTGACAGGTGGTTGGAAGGTGTTGGCAATGGTGAGGCCTGATGGGTGGGTATCAGCAGTAGTGATAGGTGGTTGGAAGGTGTTGGCAGTGGTGAGACCTGATGGGTGGGTATCAGCAGTAGTGGTAGGTGGTTGGAAGGTATTGGCAGTGGTGAGACCTGATGGGTGGGTATCAGCAGTAGTGACAGGTGGTTGGAAGGTGTTTGGCAGTGGTGAGACCTGATGGGTGGGTATCAGTAGTAGTGACAGGTGGTTGGAAAGTGTTGGCAGTGGTGAGACCTGATGTGTGGGTATTGGCAGTTTTGACAGGTGATGACTGGGTATTAACGATGATGACACCTGATGGGTACCTGTGGTGGTGACGACATCTGATGTGCGAGGTTTGGCGGTGGTGACATGTAATATGTGGGTATCTGTGATAGTGTGACACTTGATGAGATGGTATTGGCGCTGATGATTTCTGATGGGCTGGTAATGGCAGTTTTGACACATGGGGGTTTATTTACTAAAGCTAGAGAGGCCAAAATTAGGCTCGATTCTGCAGACAGACCAAAGCTTAAAGGAGTTGTAAAGGCAGAAGGATTTTTATCTTAATACATTTTATGCATTAAAATAAAACACCTTCTGTGTTTAGCAGCCCCCCTAATACTTACCTGAGCCCCTTCTCTCTCCAGCGATATCCACGAATGTCTAAGTCACCCAGGGCACTCCTCCTGATTGGTTGAGACACAGCAGTGGCATCACATCAAAGTCAGTCAGCCAATCAGGGGAGAGGGGGGCAGGGCCGGGTCGGAGCTCCCTGTCTGAATAGATACACGGAGCTCTGACTCGGCTCCGGTGCCCCCATAGGAAGCTGCTGGCTGTGGGGGTACTCGATAGGAGGGAGGGACCAGGAGCAGCAAAGAGGGACCCAACAAGAAGAGGAGGATCCGGGCTGCTTTGTGCAAAACCAACTGCACAGAGGAGGTAAGTGTAATATGTTTGTTATTTATTTATTTTTTAAATGAGACTTTACAATCACAGCACAAACACATACCTTCTGTGTGTAGCAGCACCCTCCTAATTACTTACCTGAGCCCCATCTCTCTAGCGATGCCCACGAGTGTCTTGGCCATCCAGGACACTCTTCCTGATTGACTGAGACACAGCAGAGGCACCATTGACTCCCATGGCTGTCAATCAAAATCTGTCAGCCAATCAGGGGAGAGAGGGGCCGGGTCAGGGCTCTGTGTCTGAATAGTTATACAGAGCTGTGACTCGGCTCGGGTGCCCCCTGTAGCAAGCTGCTGGCTGAGGGGGCACTCGATAGGAGGAGGGGCCAGGGGCACAGAAGAGGGACCCGAGAAGAGGAGGACCCGGGCTGCTCTGTGCAAATCCAACTGCACAGAGGAGGTAAATATAACATATTTAATATTTAAAAAAAAAAACAAAAAAAAAAAAACGAGCCTTCACAATTGCTTTGATTGAACAAGCTGAGGTTAGTAGCTGATTGGTTTCTATGCAGAAATGTGACTAATTTTGCCCTCTCTAGCTTTAGTAAATAAACCCCATGATGTCTGGGCATCAATGGTTGTCACACCTGATAGGTTGGTATCTGTGGTGGTTGACGACATCTGATGGGCAGGTATCGGTGGTGGTGAAATGTGATGAACTGGTATCGTCAGTGGTGACGTGATGGTAGGGTATGCACAATCGTGACACCTGATGGTTGATTTTCTTTGATGGTGATGGCATCTAATGGACGAGAATTGGCGGTAGTGACATGTGATGAGCGGGTATTGACAGTGGTGACAACTGATGGGAGGTTGCTGATGGGGGTGAAATCAGATATCGATAATGGTGAATAGTAGGTATCGGTGGTAGTGACACATGATTGGAAGGTATTGGCAGTGGTGACATCTGATGGGCAAGTATTGGCGGTTTTGACACGTGATGACACCTAATAGGTTGGTATCTGTGGTGGTTGACATCTGATGGGCAGGTATCGGTGGTGGTGAAATGTGATGAGCTTGCATCTTCAGCAGTGACATGATGGTAGGGTATCTACGGTTGTGACACCTGATGGTTGGTTTTCTGTGATGGTGATGACAACTGATGGGCAAAATCTGGCGGTGGTGATGTGGGGTTGCTGACTGTGGAGATATCGATGGTGGTAAATGGTAGGGATCGGTGGTAGGTATTGGCAGTGGTGACATCTGATGGGCAGATATTGACAGTTTTGACACGTGATCACACCTGATGGGTTGTTATCTAGTGGTTGATGATATCTGAAGGGAAGGTATAGGTGGTGGTAAAATATGATGAACTGGTATGTTCAGTGGTGACATGTAATGTAAGGGTACCCACGGTGGTGACACCTAATGGTCATATATCTATAATGGTGACGACATTTGATGAACAAGGATTGGATGTGCTAACAACAAGCGATGAGTGGTTATCGGGAGTAGTGACCCCTGATGGGAGGGTATCAGCGGTGGTGACATCCGACAGGCAGATATTGGCGGTGGTGACAATGTGATGAGTGGGTATTGTGGTAGTGATGGGAAGCTATTGATGGTGCTGACATTTGATAGGCAGGGATTGCAAGCTTTGGCACACAATGACTGGGTATCTGTGGTTGATGACATCTGATGGGCAGTTATCAATGGTGATGAAATGTGATGAGCTGGTATCTTTGGTGGTGACAGGTGATAGGATTGTATCCATTGTGGTGACACCTGATGGTCGATTATATGAGGGGGGGGGGGGGGTTGGTTATGGTGATACGTTATGAGCAGGTATCGGCAGTGGTGACATGTGATGGGAGGGTATCTGTGGTGGGGACACCTGATGGGAGGGTATGAGTGATGGTGAGATCTGTTAGTCAGATATCGGTGGTGGTGACACTTGATGTGTTGGTATCAGTATTGGTGACACTTGATGGGAGGGTATCAGTGATGGTGACACCTGATAGTCAGATATCGATGGTGGTGACACTTGATGTGTTGGTATCGGCAGTGGTGACACCTGATGGGAGGGTATTATTGATGGTGACACCTGATGGATATCTTTGGTGGTGACACTTGATATGCTGGTATCGGTAGTGGTGACACCTGACTGCTCCTATCACAGTTGTCACTGAACTCCTCGGTATCAATATTCCTATTTTACAGTTGACACTGTGCTCCTTGTATTGGGGAGAAGCAATTAGTGATGTGACACCTGATGGATATCTGTAGTGGTGACAATTGATGTGTTGGTATCGGTAGTGGTGACACCTAATAGTCAGATATCGGTGGTGGTGACACTTGATGTGTTTTTATCGGTAGTGGTGGCAATTGATGGGAGGGTATCAGTGATGATGACACCTGATAGTCAGATATCGGTGGTGGTGGTGACACTTGATGGGAGGATATACGTCATGGTGACATCTGTCAGATATCTGTGGTGGTGACACTTGATGTGTTGGTATCGTAGTGGTGACACCTGATGGGAGGGTATCAATGATAGTGACACTTGATAGTCCGATATCGGAGATGGTGACACTTGATGTGTTGGTATCGGCAATGGTGACGCCTGATGGGAGGGTATCAATAATGGTGACACCTGATAGTCCAATATGGGTGGTGGTGACATTTAATGTGTTGGTATCGGCAGTGGTGACACCTGATGGGGAGGGTATTAGTGATGGTGACACCTGATGGATATCTTTGGTGGTGACACTTGATGTGCTGGTATCGGTAGTGGTGACACCTGACTGCTCCTATCACAGTTGTCACTGAACTCCTCTGTATCAATATTCCTATTTTACAGTTGACTCTATGCTCCTTATATTGGGGAGAAGCACATGAATTTTGATTATTTCATTGTTCGCCATATCACATTGCACTGCACTTTTCTTTTCCTAAAACAGAAACTGTCCTTGTAGTATTCCCCCCCCCTAACGTAGAGGACGGTGATCATCATGATCATCCTGTACATTATTGGGTGTATTTACAGTAAACCTATCAGTATTTTGGTTGCTGTGCTCACTCTGGAGCTGGCACACTGGTGCATTGTATTTTTTTAAGGCTGCTGTGCTCACTCCAGAGTCGGTACGCTTGTGCATCGTTCTGACGTGCACTCATGAATGGTCTAGTCCGTACACTCAGAGGGGTGAACCGTTCACTGCCATGGCGCACATCCCATCATGCATTCTGCCTCTGACATGCATTTATCTACACCAGAAATGTTCCAGTGTGACTGGCGCCCCCGCACTCTTCATAGCTGAGTGGAGCAGCGCACTATGACCACACCTGTGACTATGCATCTAGTGGTGCCATCCAAACCTGTGTGGCTGTAATGCTGTACTCTCCGATAGTACGCTCTCAGACTCCACATGCAGCAGTTTAGCTGCACTATCCAGAGAGTAACATTATAGGAGTCTTTTTTTTTTTTTTACAATTTGTGTGATTTATACTAAATAACACAGCGATGTGGATGCCTGGAAATCTGGAAAACATGACGTGGCTAATGCACCTTTGGGTGGTTCCCCTATTCCCTATAAGATCCAAGGTGGTATTATCAGTATCCAGCAGGCATACATTTTTCTTCTTCTTCTTCTTCCACAGGGAGTCAATGAGCAGGCATGGAGAGGAAGCAGTTCGGCATGGCTGCTCGGGAGAAGCAACAAGCACGGACTTGCCACAGGCCTAGAAATCCCCGGACTGCTTCAGAATCTGACAAGGACTCCGGGTTCTCAGGTACTGTCATAGTCACAGTATGTACTCTTTTTGCTGTGCTGAGTGTTTGGACCTCGTGTACCCTTCATATCTTAACTGCAGCTCACTGTGTAGCCTGGCTCACGTAAAAGCTGGCTGTGTTGTCCCTCAGTAGCAAACAGATTAAAAAGTTAATTTTCCCGGTGCAGGTTTGGCAGAGATGGGGGCTTTCAGATCTTGTGTGACTCGCGGCACATAAGTGGTTCATTGGCCCTCTGAGATGTAGGCTCTATTCTCCAGGGGCAGGCAGGGGGAAGTAATGAAAGGCAGGTAGGTGAAATCCATTTATCAGCAACACACCAGAACGCCAATGTCATTCAAGGCAGCTATAACCCACACAGTATGTGTCTGCACCAAATCCAACCAACAAAATGGCAGCCACTCAGATCAGCTTGTAACTAGAAAAGGGAAGGCATATATCAGGCAGACGCACACTGGGGGTCTTCAGGAAGGGTGCACATGGTTCAGGCAGTACAGACGCACACTGGGGGGTTTTCAGAAAAGGTGCACATGGTGCAGGCAGTACAGATGCACACTCTGGGGTTTTCAGGAATGGTGCAGGCAGTACAGACGCACACTGGGG
>BLSH010417059.1:295983-310699 GCA_018402905.1 Glandirana rugosa
GTCTTGATAATTTCAAAAAATTCTTAGATGGGCATCTTGGCGAACGCCATATACAGGATATGGGAACTAGATGGACTGATGTTTTTATTCAACCTTACTAACTGTAACTATGTGTTGTGGCTGCCCCTAGCAACCAGCCAGAAGGAATGTAAACTGAAATTGGAGGGCCATAAGCAACACAGTCATTGGCTCCAGTGTCTCTGGTGCTTTCTGCATTCTATGCATGAAGGTAAAAACCATCTGTGTGCAGTCCCCCCCCCCTCCCCCAGCCACCCCCAATACTCATCTATGCTCCCTCTCAATCCAGCAATGTGCACGAGAGCTGAGCTTCTTCTGGGTCTCTCATTCCTCATTGGCTGAGACAGCAATGGAAGCCATTGGCTCTTGCTACTGTCAATCACAGCCACTGAGCCAATGAGGAGAGAGTGGGGGGGGGGCTGGGCCACAGCTTTGTATCATGGATGCATAGAGCGGGGATCAGTAGAGAGCATGCACCAGTGCCTCTAGAGCAAGCAGCTTGCTATTGGGGGCACTGGCTGAAGAGGAGGAGCCGGGGGCACCAGCGGGGGACCGGGGAAGAGAAGCATCTGGGCTGATCTGTGCAATACTACTGCACAGAGCAGGTAAGTATGACACATTTGTTAACTAAAAAAAAAAAATCTGCATTTAATGTGACTTTAAACCACCACCTACCTCCATGCCCCATCCATTTCACTTTTCTCCTCCAGTATCATTTTGTCTAAGTTCAGATGAGTTCAATATAGTCAGCTGCTATCGGAAACTGGTGCCTCTTGAGTACAATATGGCTGCCTGCCCAAAACATGGACTGTGTTTGGCTGGTTTCCAAGGCCTGCAGGAATGCCTCCATGCCAAGAGCTCTGGCTGATATTCATGCCAGACCACTATGAAGATTGGCCTGGAAAGTTCTGTAGATTCAGCCACGAAGGAAGTGAAGACCGGTGTTATAAAAACTGTAACATAAAATGAACCTCACCATGTTGTCATACTGTATTTTGTTCAATAAACATTTTTTTTTCTTTAAGAGTGGTTTATCTCTCTGAAATTTGGGGTGAGCAGAGCCCTCCTATAGATCACCCTCACATTAAAGAGATGCTATCCAATTCTCACTGTGACATATATGAACTCCGTATCTATAAATTGCCCCTCATGGGGCCCCACTTCAAGAGGCTGCTACCCAAACCTCCTTGTGACACAGATCTATGACCATAGTACCTATATACTGATCTTCATGGGGATCTGCATGAAGATGAAGCTTCCCAAATGTTTCTGGTAAAAGATATTACCTCACACATAGATTGTCCCTCACAGGTCCCCGCACGAAGAGGATGCTACCTAATTGTCCCTCTGACACAGATCTATGACCTCAGTACAGTACTATAGATCGTACCTGACGGGGCAATGCATGACAAGAATGCTACCAAATCCATCCTGTGACATGGGTCTATGCCCTTCGTACCTATAGACCAGCCATTCTCAACCAGGGTTCTGTGGAAGCTGAGCTTAAACCTAGAGGGTTGATTGACCTCTCATCTGCTGGTGCATGCATAGTTCCTGGGCCAAAACCACTTGACAATGCTAACAGCATGACACCAAATTATCTTTTTAGCTTTAATCCTGGCACCCTGTCTACCGCTGTAAGGGTTGCATTTTTCCTACTAATATAAGCAAAATTTTTCTCCTAGGCCCCCCCCCCCGGATGAATTTGTTTTAGCAAGGGTTCCTCAAGACCTGAAAGTTATTTTAGGGGTTTCTCTGGGATGAAAAGGTTGAGAAAGGCTGCTGCACACTGTCCATCATTGGGCCCAACTTGAAGGGACTGCTATCCAGTCCTTCCTCTTAGGCCTCATGCACACTGCTGCCTCTAAATAGACATTTAGGCCTCATACACACGGGCTTCTGCAAGAAAATAGCAAAAGTCAGGGAAAAAATTGCCGTTTTTCTCTGCGTTTTGCATTGAAGTCAATGCACGTTTTCTCACACTAGCTTTCAGCTGCGTTTTCTGCCTCTATTCAAAATCAGTGGTTCCCAATGGGAGCCCATTGATTTGAATAGAAGCCGCACCAGAAGTCGGATCGTGATGATCCGACTTGCGGTGCGACTTGTGTGCTAGGGGTCTTAAAGGGGAACCCCCGCAAAAAATTGGCGTGGGGTTCCCCCCCAAGAGCATACCAGGCTCTTCGATCTGGCATGGATTTTAAGAGGAGCCCCCACGCTGAAAAAAAACGGTGTAGGGTCCCCCTCAAGATCCATACCAGACCCTTATCCGAGCACGCAGCCTGGCAGGCCAGGAAAGGGGGTGGGGACGAGCGAGCACCCCCCCCCCTCCTGGACCGTACCAGGCCGCATGCCCTCAACATGGGGAGTATGGGTGCTTTGGGGCAGGGGGGGCTCTGCGCCCCCCACCCCAAAGCACCTTGTCCCCATGTTCATGGGGACAAGAGCCTCTTCCCGACAACACTGGCCGTTGGTTGTCGGGGTCTCAGAAGACCCCGCAAAAGAGCCGAAGAAAGAAGACGATGGAGAAGAGAGGGTAGAAGACGCCGGGGCTGATTTAATAAAATATTTTAAAAAGCTGTGTAGTGTGTTTTTTTGGTACCATTTTTTTCCAGGTAAATGGGTAGGGGTACGATGTACCCCATACTCATTTACATAGGGTGGGGGGGGGCCAGCATCTGGGGGCCCCCCTTATTAAAGGGGGCTTCCAGATTCCGATAAGCCTCCGCCCGCAGACCCCGACAACCAACGGACAGGGTTGTCGGGAAGAGGCTCTTGTCACCATCAACATGGAGACAAGGTGCTTTGGGGTGGGGGGCGCAGAGCCCCCCCTGCCCCAAAGCACCCATACTCCCCATGTTGAGGGCATGTGGCCTGGTACGGTCCAGGAGGGGGGCGCTCGCTCGCTCGGATAAGGGTCTGGTATGGATTTTGAGGGGGACCCTACGCCGTTTTTTTTTCAGCGTGGGGGTTCCTCTTAAAATCCATGCCAGATCGAAGAGCCTGGTATGCTCTTTGGGGGGAACCCCACGCAAATTTTTTGCGGGGTTCCCCTTTAAGACCCCTAGCACACAAGTCGTGCCGCAAGTCGGATCATCGTGATCCGACTTCTGGTGCGGCTTCTATTCAAATCAATGGGCTCCCATAGGGAACCATTGATTTTGAATAGAACGCCTGACGAGGCTTAACGCTGTGTATACAACATTAAGCAACGTTCTTGAATGTTTTGCCGGCTCGGCGTCAAAAGCGCCATGACACTGCAGCTTCGGAACGCACTGGTCCCGCGTTCTAGCTACAGCTCACTAGCGCCGATGCCCTCTACTGCTCAAAAAGTCAGCGTTTTTAGAGGGCCATTGAATAACATGGAGAGCTGCAAAAAACACCCAAAAAGTGGCGTTAAAAAACGCCCGTGTGTATGGGGGCTTAGAGACATTTGGGCGTTTTTTCAGCTGCCCCTGAACTCATCTAATGTTATCTTATCAGTCCGTGTACACAGAGTCCTTTGAGGTTGCTTCCAGGTAGTTGAATTTAGAAGCATTTCTTGGAGAGCAAAAAAATGCGTTCAGACTGAAGTTTAGAGGCATCTGAAACGCCAAATGCCTGAAACAGCCAGGTAACTCGCGTTGGAGCGGTTTGTTTACTGGCGTTTTCCATTAAAAAAAAAAACGCTCCTAGACGCGAACGCGGCATGCAAAACTGCAGTTTTAGACGCCGGTTTCTAGCTGTCAAGATAAAACTTTCAGGGGAGGTTGAAAAGCGTCCTGTGTGCATGGAGCCTAAAAGATATATTCTTGCACATAGATTTTCCCTCACAGCGCTCTGCATGAAGAGGATGCTACCAAATTGTCCCTGTGACACAGATCTATGACCACAGTGCCTATAGATCTAACCTGACAGGGCAATGCATTAAAAGAATGCTACCCAATCCAGTCTGTGACATGAGTCTATAACCTTCATAGTTATAGACTATCCATAATTGAGCCAAACTTGATGAAACCGCTACCCAATCCTCCCCTTGACGCTGATCTATAACCTTATTACCTATAGATTGTTCCTCATGGGACTCCACATGAACACTGCTACCTAGTCCTCCCTGGTGCACAATTCAATGACCGCTGTACCTATAGATTGTCCCTTATAGGGACCCACAGAAACAGACTGCTAACCAACTCTCCTTGTTTAAGGTAGTGGATTTATGGAGCTAGAACCTTGGGTAGATATTATTTAATATGAGATTAGTTTTGTTAAAACTATTTATAGTCCAGATGTGCAGGCATACTACAGAGCAGTACACCTCACCAGAATAGTGGACTGGCATTGCCATAGTGAGGAGAAACAGTGGGTAGCCATGGAACTGGAAGACTCCAACGACATGGCGAAAAGTTGGCCCTGGATCACCTCCTCCATACCAAAGGCCCTCAATGACCATCCTACCCTTGACAACACATTGTTGGTTGCTAGGGATGCATTCTGACGCTCTTTAACAGCACCAATACTTTCTCCCTTGGTGCCTATACTGGGCAATCCAGAATTTATACCAGGCATTCAGAATACTCAATTTCGGCGCTTGGCTGCAAGTGGCTGCCTCCACTTTTGCGATTTTTTTTGGGGTCAGATGGGCAGCTGTCTCCCTCTGTCTTTGCGTCTGCTGCAAATCCTCCTTTAGACTTCTGGAGCGGCCTCCAGTTGCGCAACTTTCTACACTGGTGTTCGCGCATCCCGGATATACACCGTCAGCTTACAGAATTGGAACATAGCTGCCATAGAAGGGAGCCAATTCGTCACTGTCTTGCGCTGCTTTACGCGCCTCTGACTCGCCCACCAAGAGAGTTTCTGCCTGGGTTACTTTTCTAAATGGGAAGCAGACCTTGAAACCCAATTAACCGACATGCAGAAAGAGAAAATGCTCCATTTTGCGCAGAAGTCCTCCTTGGCCACTAAAATGAAGGAGACTAGCTAAAAGATCTTAACCCGATGGTATAGAGTTCCCACCACTTTACATTGCTTCTATTCCCAGGTCCTTAGTACATGTTGGCGATGTGGCAATGATGAGGGCACAAGGCTTTACATTTTTTGGGAGTGTCCCTAACTGAGACCCTTCTGGTGGGAGGTGAATTGGTACTGTCAAGCACCTGACCAGAGTCGACCTGGAGGGGAACCCTGCGGCTTGTCTGCTGCATCTTTCAGAACGTCCCATAAAGAAGTATAAGGCCTACCTCACAATTCAGTGACTAAAGGCAGCCAAGGCATGCATCCCCCTATATTGGAGATCCGAGAACCCACCGTCAAAATCCTTTTGATTTTCCAAAGTCAACGAACTCAGGGACATGGAAGATCTTACAGTGACCCTGCACAACAGGGAGGAGATCTTCCGCATCGCCTAGAGACTGTGGCAACATTTTGTATATACGGATGCCTATTTGCAGGGGTCTCGCAATTGGGCTTATCCTTTGAGACTAGTTCCATTCCCTGGGCGAGAGGCTCCACCTCTTTTGCTGAAACCTTCACTTTCTCTCCCGTGTCTAGGATGGTTGACCCCCTAACTCTGCTTTTCCCAACTGTTTCCTCCTTACTTTTTTCTCCCCTTCCTTTCTGTACTTACCCCCTCGCTGTTTTATTGGGCTCATTCTGGGTTCGTTCCTCTGAGATATTAGTGTATCCTTTTATATATTGATCCAGATCTACTACTCCCTAGGGGTCCACCTGGCCACCGGGAAGCTTATTTCTCGGCATTATTGTATTATTTCATAATATATGGTTGCACAGCTTGAAACCCATGAGTTTTCATGCTTAGTCTTTCGTACTGTTACTCTATTTGTGGAACATGTGTAATTGCTTGTAGGCCACCCTCCTACTTGATCTATTTTACCTAACCACTTATAATGTGCTTCACTTGGTCCGACGGCTTGTACATATAACTGAGTGAATTTCACTCTTGATGCTATATATTGATTATGCTCTGTTTATCCCTTTTCTCCGTTTGACTGTAAACTGCAAGAATTAGAAAAATAAAGGAATTATATAAAAAAAATATATATATATTTATAGTGTCCTACTGGGGCATCTGGGTGATACGGGGCTGCTTCCATGTGCCTGGGAACTCCATTGGTACCTCGGGATGCATATGTAGCACCACACAAAATGCCCAAAATTCAACAATTTATTCCAAACACAGAATAGATGTGTCAAAGTCCCTCCTTCCCATGTCCCTCAGCTTTTTCACACTCCGATACCACCAGAGGACTGCCCCCCTGCTGAATCTGAGTCCCTCCATCTGAGTGCCAGGCAGTCAGCCTCCCTGCTGCGCTTGCATGTGGATTCACCACATGCAAGCTGCACGCCTGACGCCGCGCCCCCCTCTCCCCTGTCTCTGTGGGCACGTTGTGATCCCGCTTCTCCCGCGCTCTGTGCCTGCTAGAGACAAAGGCTGCGGGGCCTGTTGCTGGGTAATCCGATGCAAAGTCTAAGGTTACCTAGACAGCGAGAACTCTCCACATTCTGGATATAAAAGCTGGAGCGAGGCCCGGGCACCAGTCTCCTCTCCCGGCTTAATCTTCCCCTGCCTGCTGCTGTGCTGTGAGAGGGTCCATGCTGCAGCCAGACCCCAAAGCTGTTCCAGGGCCCTGTGGAAGACCCCTGCCTTGGTTACCGGCTCCCTGCTCTCTCTCTCTTCCCTGCTGACAGGCTGTGTGTGGTCCTGCGCTGCAGCCAGACCCCACATACCCCTCTCACCAGGACCCAGCGCACTACAGAAGAAACCTGCCTGACCAGGCTCACCTAGCAGTCCCGGGATTCCCCTGCCTGGAGGGGCTGTCTGGTGAGTCCTTAACCATTGCTGTGCCCTGCCTGTGCTGGGGACTTAATGCCCTGCTGTCCAACCCCGCTTTGTGGGCCAAGGACTTAACCCCAACCCCCCCCCCCCCCCCCGTACCCTGCCTGTATTGAGGATGTACTGCCCTGCTGTGCCAATCACTGTTCTGTGTGCCAAGGATCCAACCTCCTGTGTCTCGCCTCTGCTGAGGACATACTGCCCTGCTGTGCCAGCCCTGTTATGTGCGTCAAGGATCTAACCTCCTTTGCTCTGCCCCTGCAGAGGACTTATCGCCCTGCTGTGCCAAGGACTTCCATCCCTGCTTGTACCCACACACTGGCAGAACACAAAAAGACCTCACCCAAGCTCTATCACTGTATCTGAAAAGTATATGAGCAGAGTGTCAGTGCCTGGTTGTAAGGATCACTGTGGAGCCATAATAGACATGCGCCAGCAACTCGATAGCTTATTCATCAATAGACTTTATTGTTGCACAACAGGAATGGCAGAATACAAAAAGATGCTAACGTGTTTCGAGCTGAGACAAGACTTCCTATGAGGAAGGCTTTGACTGAAACACGTTAGCATCTTTTGGAATTCTGTCATTGCTGTTTTGCAACAAAAAAGTCTATTGCTGAAGAAGCTATCGAGTTGCCAGCTCATGTCTATTCTGTACCCACACCCTGCCCTGCCCTGTGAGCCAAGGACTTCCACTCTTGCTGTACCCACGCACTGCCCTGCTCTGGGTGCCCAGGACTTTCACCCCTGCTGTGCTAACACACTGCCCTGCAGGGGAGGGCTGGCAGCCTTAGGCCTGGGGGCAAGTCCAGTCAAGTGGCCCATTGAACCACCGAATCAGCTCACCATCCGTGCCCACCTGGTTTTAGAACGGATATTGATGTTATGAAGCAAGACAAATGATACAATGTGGTAACATAATTTAATGTTAATAGCAACAAAGGAGGTTTAACAAAAATAATGCATCAATGCAGCTCATCAGTGCCCACCAATGCAGCCTCCTTAGCTTAGTCTCATCAGTGCCCATCAATGCAGCCTCACTAGTGTCTATCAAATGCAACCTGATCAGTGCCCATCATGCAGGCTCGCCAGTGCCCATCAGCACAGCCGTTCCTGGGTGTCCCCCCCCCCCCTTTGCCTGCAGTTAGTTGGTGGCTGCGCCCCTGGCCCCTGCTTCCTTCCTCCACAAGAAAAAATAAGTGTGAGCGGCCGTCGGCCATTTTGAATGTAAGTTAGGGTGGCCTGGGGGGCAATTGTCACCCTGTCCCCTGGCCCAGCCCTCTCCTGCTGCCCTGGGTACCCAGGACTTTCACTCTTGCTGTACCCACACATCGCCCTGCTGTACTTACACACTGCCCTTCCTGTGTGTCAAGGTCTTTAGCCCCTGCTCTGCCTTGTTTGTCCTGTGGACCACCTTCCCTTTGCGGTCCCATATTGCCATCCTGAGAATCATTTCTCATTCATGTGCCTTTTATTGTTCTGGGGACTAGTTCTACTTGCTAAAGATCGGCCTTTATTGGGACCCTGCTAAAGAGACTGCTACCCAGTCCTCCCTGTGACCGAGATCCATGACATCAGTCTGGCGTGGATTGTTGAGATTTGTAGTTCCACGCAGCTGGTCAGGGACTGTTTGCAAAAAAATGCAGTCATCTTAATCTCAGTGTAAACATAAGACACTGCGCCTTCATGGGCTTCACATTTGTGTCATGTATGATATACTGTCCACACTTGCCTCTGGTATAGTGGCCCTTGGTGGGTAAAGAACTAGAGAGTTGAAATTGATGAGAAGTATCTTATCTGCCAAAGTTTTTGCAATTCTATTCAGACAGTCTTATGATCCAGACTCCCTATCCCGACAGTTTTATTTCCACTGTTCTATGCTTCTATTGACGTCAGTGAATATACTTTTGAATATGTAAGTGATGCCGGGTTGTCCGCCTTGACCCCTATTCACCCTTGGGTCATCTTCTATATTTGGGGGTTCAGAAGCAGCCGACAAAATTTTCTGCACTAATAAACAGAATACAGCCTGCTGCTCTCCATGTAAACTTTCCTCTCCCTGCATACGTGTACGAGTCCAGCCAAATCACAGTGATCCAGATCTTACATGACAGCTCCGGGGGGAGAGGTGTCTGCGGACTGCACACTGTAGCATTGGAAATGCAGAGGCTGCGGGGAAGCTGAGTCACCAGCAAACAGCCAAGCTGGGCTCTGGTTGAAATGTCATGCTGTACAGGATAATGCAGGGTGACAGATCTGAACAAATTGCATGTGACAGGTAGCAGCCGCCCCATCGCACAGGGAGAACTCTGCATCAATTATTCACACCACTCCGGAATGAGTATGTGTCAGGATTAGAGGAGGACCTCAGGGAGCATTTTGTTCCCTTCCTAGAGCCCCTTCTTCATGGAGCCATCCCTGCTGCCAACACAGCCACCAGGCAAGGCCCCCCAGGCTTTGTACTGACCCCTGACAGTGAGCATCCTGACAACCAATCATTACATCAGGCTTTTATAAGGACTTTGGATCACACGCAGCTGCCATTTTCCTGTGCTGTGAACCAGATTGGTCTTAGACACTTTGCAGTACATGACCCTGCTGTGGTTCACATTATCCAGTCACACACTATATTACCAAAAGTATTGGGTCGTCTGCCTTTACACGCATATGAACTTTAATGACATCCCAGTCTTATGGCCCGTACACGTGGTGCAATGGTCGTACAACAGCCGACGTTCGACAGTCGTACAACAGAAGTTGGCTTTGCAAAGTAGAAAACTTTGGTTGGCCAACAAGCTGTTGTACGACTGTTGGCTCGTGTGTACAGAAGTTGGCCCAACAAAAGTTGAAAGTGCAAACACGCATGCTCGGAATCCTGGAAGTGCTCGGTCGTGTAACCTGTGTTCCTAATTCACAAATCACATTCACCTGAACTTCCTCGTTATAAGCTTGTAACACGTCACTACGTTAGACTTTGTTGGACGATTACTTGACTCATGTCAGTAGGCTAGACACAACCGCCAACAGCCGATTGTTGAACGTGCGGTCCTACAACAGTTGCACTGTGTGTACAAGGCATAAGTCCCTAGGGTTCAATATTGAGTTGGCCCACCATTTGCAGCTATAACAGCTTCAACTCTTCTGGGAAGGCTGTCCACAAGGTTTAGGAGTGTCTATGGGAATGTTTGACCATTCTTCCTGAAGCGCATTTGTGAGGTCAGGCACTGATGTTGGACGAGAAGGCCTGGCTCGCAGTCTCCACTCTAATTCATCCCAAAGGTGTTCTATCGGGTTGAGGTCAGGACTCTGTGCAGGCCAATTAAGTTCCTGCACCCCAAACTTGCTCATCCGTGTCTTTATGGATCTTGCTTTGTGCACTGGTCCAAATCATTTGGTGGAGGGAGTATTATGGTGTGCGGTTATTTATCAGGGGTTGAGCTTGACCCCTTTGTTCCAGTAAAGGGAACTCCTTAAAGTGTTACTAAACCCAGGACCCTGCATTCACAATATCTGGTCTCCCACAGTACACAGAACATGGAAATGCAATTATTTTAGTAAATATAAACTGCTAAATACCTGTTCTCATCAGCAGTTAGAGCAGTCTTGTGACTAACTAAGTGAGCAAGCACTGCTTAAAGCTTGTAGGAGGAGTTTTGTGACTTCTATGAGACTGCAAGACCACTGACCTTCTGTCTGGACAGTGCTGATTGGCCCTGTACTGAGCACATACATCCTCACAAGAAATAAAAAACCTCTCTAGCAATACACACCAAACTGAGCATGTGCAGCCTGACTCCATAGACTCTGTGCTATCAGGAAATGTATGAGTCAGTGGAAGGAGGGGAGGATCAGAGAAGACATGATCAAACAGCCTTTTTACACAATGCTGAGGATTAACCCCTTAGGATCCACAGTGAGTGTAACAAGCATGCAATACTGCACATACAGACTGATTTTACTGTTGTGGGTTTAGTAACAACTTAAGGCATCAGCATACCAAGACATTTTGGATATTTTTATGCTCCCAACTTTGTGGAAAGAGTTTGGGGATGGCCCCCTTCCTGTTTCAACATGACTGCACACCACTGCACAAAGCAAGGTCCATAAAGACATGGATGAGCGTGTTTGGGGTGGAGGAACTTGACTGGCCTGCACAGAGTCCTGAGCTCAACCCGATAGAACACCTTTGGCTTGAATTAGAGCGGAGACTGCAAGCCAGGCCTTCTCATCCAACATCAGTGTCTGACCTCACAAATGCTCTTCTGGAAGAATGGTCAAACATTCCCATAGACACTCCTAAACTTTGTGGACAGCCTTGCCAGAAGAGTTGAAGCTGTTAGAGCTGCAAAGGATGGGCCAACTCAATATTGAACCCTACGGCCTAAGACTGGGATGTCATTAAACTTCATGTGTGTGTAAAGGCAGGCGTCCCAATACTTTTGTAATATAGTGTATGTTTGATTTGAAAGGAACCAGTCACAACTGGATTATTGCAACAATCTGAATAGACAGTCTTATTAGATTATTATAAAGCACGGGCTGACTTGTTTATTTAGTTTTTTACATGCTGTTCTGACAATGGCTTGCTCTCATGCAGGTTCAATACAACTCACTATCCAAATAACAACACCATTCCTACAGTAAAGCATGGAGGTGGTAATATCCCATTATGGGGGTGTTTCTCTGCAACAGAGACTGGAGCACTTGTCAGGATAGAAGGAAAAATGGATCGTGCAAAATTCCATCAAATTCTTAAGGAAAATCTGCTGCCCTCTGCCAAAAAGTTGTCAATGAGAAGAAGGTTTACCCTCCAACATGACAATGACCCAAAGCACACAGCAAAAATGACCAATTAAAGAAAAAAGCTGGTCCAGCAAAATACTGACATAAAGGGGTGATCCTTTTTACAACTCAGTGATTCTGTTTTTGATTATTTTTTTTTTTCCTGAAATGTTGGTGTAAAATCTTTCACTCGAATGTTATAAGTTGATCTGAGTAAATGCAGCTGGATAAAATAAAAAATGTGTCTGTCTTCATTTCAGGCTACAAAGCAAAAACATGGGATTATTTTTTAGTAGGGTGATTCTTTTCTATACCCACTGTAAATATGTGCACTGTGATTCCTCTACCACAGATGTATAGCCACTTACCGAATCATCTGATCTCAACCTAAAGGAGATCAGTATGCGCTTGTCGGTTTTCAGATAGCACCGTCGATGCTGTCATCCGCCATCCAGCTCCGATGCCAAAAATGGGAAGTAAAACTCTCCAGCAACACCTTTACCGCATCCCTGTGACAACGACACACTTCCTCGGCTTCTCAATGCAGCTGAAAGCTTTCAGGCACTTTATTGCTTTCACAATATATGTTATTCAAGGTTATTTCACTGTGGCACTTTTGGCTGGGCTCACACTGATGCGAATTGGATGTGGTTTTCCCCGCATCCATTTATCATGAAAGGAGACTGTAACCGGCTCTCAATGGAGCCAGTTCTCACAGGTCCGGGCGGCCGCGATCCGCATTGGAAAAGGGTCCTGTGCGTCTTTTGGCTCAGTTTTAGGTGCGAATTCAGGCAAAAATTCAGACCTGATTCGTGCCTGAATCGGTGTACAGGGACGCACCGGACCCCCTGCTGGGACTCTCGGCCGCATCAATGTGAACCCAGCTTTAACGCATTTTAATGCATGTCATTTGTAATACGGTATTTTCTGATTTATTGTGTTTAGAGTAGCACACCACACTTTTACGATTATTGTAGTAGTTTCAGTATTCAAGTTATTGTGGTTGCTGCACTCAGATTATATATTAATATTGACTAGTGCAAGATATATAATTTTGCAAAGCTGGCATCTTCTCCCTAGCTTCTTCCATATATCAGTCTTCCACTGTTTTGATTGGCCAGCATGGGATTACATCACTCCTGCGCATGCACACTGTACCTGAATGTAAACGGAGCTGCACTTGTGCAGTATATCTTCTGCAGGGAATTCCAAACAGGCAGGGAGAAGTATGGTCAAAGCTCTTTTGGCCCTACTTCTCCAGTGGGTCACAGGAGTGCAGTTAGTTCTGTATTTCTGTGACCTAGATTCAGCCAATAGAAGGCTAAATATTAGTTAGGTGTATACCACGCTGAGGGCAAGCAAGAAGAAGGAGCTGCAACCTCCACCTACAATCTGGTACAACAATAAACAATATAAAATAGGCTGTGCTAGATATTATATGTAATGTAGATAACCACATGCATGAGTCTTGTACAAATGATTGGTAGTGCCTATAGGCCCTGGTAAGTGGAATACCAACCAAAACAAATGGGGTACATTAAACGCTATGTGCAATAGATGTAACCCTGCACATAATAATTGAGGACAATAGATATAGATTAATTAGGTAACTATAAAATATTACACTGCTAACTAATGTTTAAAACCTGTAAACAGTGCCAAGCAATAGCTCCAAACCCCCAATAGATTACAGCAGCCTTTCTCAACCTTTTCAACACCAAGGAACCCTTGAACTAATTCTCCAGTCTCGGGGAAACCCTGCTTAGAAATAAAAATGTACAACTCATGATACATTAGTGTGATGGTCAATGGGAAGAATGCTCCTTATACCTGTGGCCATTGGGAAGAATTACCCCCTTACAGATAGCTAAAAAGATTAATGGTGTCATTGGGAATCTATCTGAGAGGTAGAAATTGACCATTGCTCAAGGAACCCCTAGGAACCTCTGGGGGAACCCTAGTTGAGAATCCCTTGATTAGAGGGATGGAAATATAGGGACTGCAAATTCAGAAATAGGTTATTGAATAAAAACGGTCCATATAAAAAATATATATGTACAAGTATCCTAAGTTTATAATGACAATGATAAACAACATATATTAAATGTCCATAAGGCCATAAAAATGTGGATCTTCAGTAGAATGTAGAAATATCAACTGGTATATGTGGATTGGTGAATAGTCCATACACCCTGGCAGATATATTTAAATTTCATAGATTAATAAGATGATAAATATCCACAGATATCAACTTGTTTTGTAGAAGTGAGAACACCCGGTGCTCATAAATAGCTATTGGGTGATAAGCCACCACCTGATAATATAACTGCTTTACCAGATGTAAGCTGGGTAAAGCATTGGCTAATCACCCGGCCAGGGTCCTATCAAGGGAATGTGGAAAATTCTTCCAGGAACAGTAGTGTTTAGGCAGATGTCCCGGTCCAATTCACCATATTCCCATGTCTGTCACTGGGGTCCAGAATGCAGACTGAAAACAGAATTTCTTTGCCAAACTTAGTGATTTCTTCTGTTACTGCTCTGGAACATATATATTCACAGATGGAGTCCCAAGGGGTTGCCAAAGATGCTTAAAAAGCCATAGAGTAGACAGATATACATCACAGCGCCTATCAGCGTTGTGGAAGAGGCATCAGTATGATGCAGGAGAGTGGCCGCGACTCGGGCGGACTCGATCTCCGCCAGCGAGCCGCGATTGTCTGGCAGAGAGGAATAACGGGGAACCGCCAATGTAAACATGGCGGTTCCCTGCTCTGTCAGTGGACATTTAAAAGATCTACTGATATCTGTCACTGGGATCAGTTAGATCTCGTATGCCCCTGGTAGCCCAGCTCCCTCACAGTTAGAACACGCCTAGCCACTTGCCGACCGCCAACCGCAGGTTGACGGCGACAAAGTGGTTCGTTATCGCAAATCGCCGTCATACGACGGCGGCTGCGATAACGCGCACTGTGAGCGCGCGCGCGCCGCCGGAGGCGCGCCCGCGCGCTCACTGTGTTCAGGGAGGGCCAGGGAGCGGGTGCAGCGGCTTCGATTGCCGCCGGCTACCTGCGATGGCCCCCCCGGAGCGAA
>BLSH010417059.1:333808-345676 GCA_018402905.1 Glandirana rugosa
CCCCCACCCAGCTATCTAAAACAAGCCCCCACCTCTCTAGCTGCATAATTTGCTAATCATTTGGATAAGATAATAGAGTATGTGAATGCTTTCCATGCATAGTCTGGGTAAATGTGCACTACAAGTATCTTGTCTCCCTGATGTCTCATAAGGCCCCTTGTTATAAAGGGTATCTAAACCCATAAAAGAAAGCAAATTGACCAGCTCCATGGCTCCCTTCGCTTCAGCGTTGTCTGCCTCTAGTTTACACCTGGGATACGGGGAGGCAGGGTCTGTGCAGGCTGTGCATTCCTCCCGTACGCCAACACATCGCAGACTATTCCCTATATCCCAAAAGCTGTAGGTAGATGGGAGTGGGGAGTACAAAGCTTTCTGACCAACGTCTCACTGCCACAGGATGTCTGGTTTTAAACTCTTCGTTCTGCATCCTCCGATATTTCCTAACAATTATGTTTACTTTTCGTGCTGAATTTGCTATTTTCTTGTTTTTTGTGGGGGCAGTTACCTATTAATGTGTGGAAGTGCTCTCTATACATGAGATCATATTATTGTAGAATTTTTGGGGAAAATTCAAAAGTGCATATAATACACGGTTTAATCTTCATCCGTTCTTGCCTACTAATCAGAGCTACAGTGTGATATTTTCTTCTGGGAGATACAAAAAGCTAAGCAGGCCATAGACGGTGAGATTTTCTATCCTGCAACCACAAATTGCAGGATAGAAAATCACTTGATTCCCCCATTAATACAGACAGTGGGGGGAAGCTGTCCCCGTCGGGAGAGCACAATGATTATTGCTAGTGGCTATAACAGCCGCTAGCAGTAATCTTATGTAAAATCCGGCAGAGTGAAACGTCTGACATGTTCTATGTTGATATCTACCTGAGATTTATGTACACAGGAAATTGTTTACATATGTTGGACATGGTATAAGTATATAACTGGATATATCAATGTTTGCATATTACTGTAATGACTTGGATCTGCCCTTTCTGGGAGTCAATAAAAAATATTTGTGAAAAAAAAATCCAGCAGGCTGGTTCTACCCAAGTTGATCGATTAATCAACTTGGGTACATTCAGCCTGCCCACACATGGTTCGAATCTTGGCCAGTTCTTCTTGAACCAGTTGAGATTCGAACCATCTATGGCCAGCTTTAGAAACCTTCACAAGCTACAGTTTAAAATGTAAACTGAATTCTTTTTTGTTATTAAAGCTGGGCATAGATGATTTGAATCTCGACCGGTTCAGCAGGAAGTGGCTGAGATTCGAACCATCTCAGCCACTTCCTGCTGTGCAGGCTGAGTGTACCCAACTTGACCAACTTGGGTACAACCAGCCTGCCGCATTTTACATGTGATTATTGCTAGGGGCTATTCTAGCCACTATCAATGATCACTGTGATGGCTTCCCCTGCCCCCCTGCTGGGAGAACACAATGGCTCACGGAAGGATTTCCTCAACACTGTCTGTGGGGAATCGAAAATTGCGCCACCTATATCCTTCTTTAACCCCTCCAGATCCGCGCTATTGCCGAAGTACGGCTTCAGCGCGGATCTGAAATGCTGGGTCGACTTCCAAGGACGTCGTTCCCTGTGCACGCTCCCGGCTGCATGGGCGTGCCCGTGGGTCGGGCGGACTCGATGTCCGCTCGAGACCCACGATCTCCTGACAGAGCTGCAGAACGGGGAACCGCCGATGTAAACATGGCGGTTCTCCATTCTGTTACAAGGGACATGACAGATCTACTGATCCCTGTCACTGGGATCAGTTAGATCTGTTATGTGCCGGCCAACCCGCCCCCCCCCCCCACAGTTAGAACACACCCAGGGAACACTGTTAACCCCTTCACTGCCCCCGTAGTGTTAACCCCTTCACTGCCAATGACATTTATACAGTAATCAGTGGATATTTAAATTTCTGATCGCTGTATAAATGTCATTGGACCTAAAAATGTGTAAAAAAATGTCCAACATTTCCGCTGCAATATCGCAGTCCCGATAAAAATCGCAGATTGCCACCATTACTAGTAAAAATAATAAAAACGCCATAAATCAATTCCCATAGTTTGTAGACGCGATAACTTTTGCGCAAACGCCGATTGCGATTTTTTTTTACCAAAAATATGTAGAAGAATATATATCGGCCTAAACTGATGAGTAATTTTTTTTCCTTTTTTTTATGGATTTGTATTTTAGCAAAAAGTAAAAAAATTGTTCTTTTTTGCAAAATTGTCGCTCATTTTTTGTTTATAGCGGTGATCAGAAATGACGCAGAGGTGATCAAATACCACCAAAAGAAAGCTCTATTTGTGGGAAAAAAAGGACGCAAATTTTGTTTGGTTACAACGTCGCACGACCGCGCAATTGTCATTCAAAATGCGACAGCGCTGAAAGCTGAAAATTGGTCCGGGCAGGAGGGGGGATTAAGTGCCCAGTAAGGAAGTGGTTAAACCCCGTACACAGGGGCCGAATGCTGGGCAACATTGGCCGCTTTAATAAAAACTGTCCGACATTCGGCCCAGGTGTACGGCAGCCAGTCTGACAGAAGCTGGAAATTTGGCCAGATCCTGTGGGACGAACATGCTGGAAAACTAGCAGCTGACCGCCTCCCGCAATGGCTGAGAGCGCTGATCAAAGTGTCCTGGCAGGGGGGGGGGGGGCGTCCCACTGTCAGAACACAACAGCTCAGCGGGGGAGATCAATGTACTAATGTCAGATCATTAGTACAGCAGCTCCCGCTGGGTTGAATGGAATAAAACTCATAGTGTGTACCAGGCTTTAGGTAGTGGGGTTTTCCTGCCATGGGGCCAATTATATCTTACAATGGCCCATACTAGATCTACCCAGACCAGGGCATCCTCAGACTTCTACACCCACAGTCTGGGTTTATCTCAATGGAAGAATTGCGCATTCCTAATTTCTGACCTGAGAAGAAGCGTGTGACAGATAGAGGCAACAGTCTGAGGAAGACCAAGGGTTCGGAGAAAGATAGGGAGAAGTTGCTTGAGATGTAGCCAAGTCCAACCACCATGGAGTGGAAACAGCTGCAGGAAGCATGGAGGCAGAACAAGACAAAGCTGCGCAGATTGCTGCGACTAATACATGTCCCGGTGAAGAAGCAGTGGTGTTCCTGGTCCCCCAGTATTCGCACGCATATCCAGCAAAATGGTTTATCTGCTGCTTCAGCCTCTCCGCCATGTCCACCAGTTGCCGGGCTCTTCCAGATGATTAAAATATAATTCCCAACAACATTGATAAGAAAAAAGAAGAACATCGATGAATGAAGGAGGCCAGAGAGTGTTAAAGAGTGCCCATTGCACATGGCCGGGAGGAAGAAGAAGATTTGGAGACAGAACGTCACAGCAAGGAGACACAGGAAGTAAAATGGGGCCATTAGATTTAATATATGCAGGAGAAGCATGACGTAGAGAACAGCCCCAGCATGGCAGGAGGTCTGTCCACACAATAAACTCAGCCTGCAGGAAGCATTAATATCCAACTTTTAGACAGACCACCAGAGCGACCAATGTTCCTATGCAGGGAACAGAAAAAAGGAGGTTAATACCAATCTATAAGAGAACTTGTCACACTCGCACAGGCGCAATGCCATCCTGTGCCTTGCTGCACAGTGATACAAGAAAATTACAGGTAACTCGTATTCACCAATATATCCTAGTACGTGGCTCTTTTTGACACAGGCACACTTTAATGGTAACATTGCCATTCACTGCATGAAATAACACAAAGGATAATGGGAATCTGCCAGTGACTGTTCCCTCAATAGATTAAGGCTGGCCATAAATGGTTTGAATTCACCAGCCGAGATGCAGACCGTGTGGGCAGGCTGAATGCACCAAGTTGATTGATCGATCAATCAACTTGGGTACAACTAGCCTGCCGGATTCACTTGTGATTATCGCTAGCGGCTGTTATAGCTGCTACCAATAATCACTGACAATTGCTCGGCAGGAGGAATCTCCCTGTCAGCACTGTCTGTGTCGATGTGGGAATCGTGCAGATTTCTTTCCTGCAACCCATGGCCTGCCTTACTTGGTGGCCCATCTTCTCTTATTATGGCCATCACAACTACTGGTGAAGCTTGAAGCTGAGTTCCAGGCAAACAACTAAAATACTCAAATTAAATAGATACATGGGAGCTGTTTTACCTGCTAAATTATATGAATTTCGGTTCACTAAATCCTGGGATTTACAGAACCCTGCCAGAAGGCGCAGCAAGCCTGGAAACCTGACTTTCCATTACTGCCTATAGTAGTTATTGGTCACTTTCAACTGGACTTGCTCTATAATGCTGAAGATATTTCCTAGCCTCTAAGCCACTTCTTTGGTTCTAATGAGTGTCAGGAACATACACCGGGTAGCAAAGGCACCTTGATCCAATCACCATGCAAAGGCAGATGTTATTGTTCAAGAACAGGATGGGAGCAGTGTTAATTTTGTCAATGAAAATATTTCCGGCATCATTTTTGTCAGCTGCATGTTTTCAGTGACGAGAACTAAACGAAAATAAAATTAGAATTTAGGCAATAGCCGAAAACTATGACAGAAATCACAAGGAGAAAATCCGGAACAGCCGCACTCTTCATCAAAATTGGTGCAAATTGTTTATTGAATAAAAAGCATGAGAAGGGGTACAATCCACAAAGGGCAAGGGGACGCGGTTGACGCGTTTCACACTACGAGAGAGTGCTTTGTCAAAACCATAGCATTGCTATGGTTTTGACAAAGCACTCTTGTAGTGTGAAACGCGTCAAGCATGTCCCCTTCCACTTGTGGATTGTACCCCTTATCATGCTTTTTATTCAATAAATGATTTGCACCAATTTTGATGAAGAGTGCGGCCATTCCGGATTTTCTCCTTGCAGTTTCACTGATGCAGTGACAGGGCGTGCACCTCATCTAATTCATCAAATTCATCATTGGGATCAGCTAGTCTTACATCTCACCTTGAGCTGCCATCTCTCTTCGGTATGACAGAAATCAATTTTCATCAATGAACGAAAACAGAACAAAAATGTGAGGGAGAGATGTTCACCCACCTGAATGGCCCCTTTCCTTAGAACTCCGCATGTCTGTTAAACCCCCAGCCCCCTGACAAGCAGTATTGGCTAAGAGATGGAGGCTCCCTCTGTCTGCCTGGGAGTTCTGGAACAATGTCCTGCAAACCACGTGATCAGCGTTTACCCTCCCAGCAAGGTAGCAGTGCTTAACCTACCCAGACCAGTTCTCTGCCCTGTGCACTCCCTCACTCCCATTTACTTCCCCATCTCCACTACATGTTATTAGAGTTTTACTCCAGGAGTGTATAGAGTTTGGAAATTCTAGAGAAATGAATAAATAATGCTTTACAATTTAACTAAACCCATTAGATTTTAGTCTACTAAAATGTAACTGGAGATTTTAGTCGACTAAAATATGACTAAAACTAAAACAATTCAGATGATTAAAATTCGACAAAAACTAAAATGACATTTTAGTCAAAACACTATGACGAAAACAAAATCGAAATTTGACGTCAAAATTAACACTGGATGTGAGATGTGAAAGTTCTAGTTACTAGCGTGTCAGGAAGACTTCATAGGTGTTCATTCTTCTCTTTATGTGGCAGAATTTGTTATCAAAGCGCTAGAGATGTTAACCGCTTGCCGACCGCTGGTCGGCAATTGACGGCGACAGAGTGGCGCTGTAAGGCAAAATGCCGTCATATGACGGCGGCTGCCAGATCGCACACAGTGAGCGCGCGCACGCCGCCGGAGGCGCGCGTGCAAGCTCACTGTGTTCGGGGAGGGCCAGGGAGCGGGTGCGGCGGCCACGATCGCCATCGGCTTCCCGCGATGCCACCCCCAGAGTGAAAAAACGGAGGTCCGTGTAAGTAAACACGGACCTCCGTTCTGTGAGAGGGGGAAGGACTGATCACAGCGTTCCTTTACATGGAAGCTGTGATCACTTCCCTTCCCCTGCTAGGGCAGCCCCCATACAGTAAGAACACGCCCAGGGAACACAGTTAACCCTTAGAGCGCCCCCTGCAGGTTAACCCCTTCACTGCCAATGGCATTTACACAGTAATCAGTGCATTTTTATAGCACTGATCGCTGTATAAATGCCAATGGTCCCAAAAAAGTGACAAAATGTTCCGACATGTCCGCCCTAATATCGCAGTACGCCGCCATTACTAGTAAAAAATGTAAAAAAATAAAAACCCCAGAAATGAATTCTCATCATCCGTAAACGCGACCACTTTTGCGCAAACCAATCAATAAACGCCGATTGCAATTTTTTTAATCACAAATATGAAGAAGAATATAAATCGGCCAAAACCGATGAAAAAAAATGCTTTTTTTATATTTTTTTGGATTTGTATTTTAGCAAAAAGTAAGAAATTTGGGGTTTTTTGCAAAATTGCCGCTCTTCTTTTGTTTATAGCGGCGATCAGAAATGACGCAGCGGTGATCAAATACCACCAAAAGAAAGCTCTATTTGTGGGAAAAAAAGGACGCAAATTTCGTTTGGGTACAACGTCGCACGACCGCGCAATTGTCAGTTAAAGCGATGCAGTGCCGAATCGCAAAAAGTGCTCTGGTCCTAAAGTGTGAAATCCTTCCGGGGCTGAAGTGGTTAAAATGGTATTATATCTGGTAGACAAATTGTGTTGAAGGTCCCACCCCTGTTCAGTGATGGTTGTTCCAATTTGACGTTGATGGTTTCTTTTACACGTCTTGCGAACCAGTTGTCCCTTCTGTCCAAAATGTGCACCTTATTATCTTCAAAAGAATCTTGACCTGTGGGATTTTCCCTCAGTTGGGCCATTTGTTTGTTGAGAGGTTGACTTGTCTTCCCAATGTAGAGGTCTTTGCATTCCTTACCACACTGTACTACATATGCCAAGTTATTTTGCTTGTGTTTTGGTGTCGGGTCTTTTGGATGTAGAAGCTTCCGTCTCAATGTATTGTTGGACTTGAAAGACAGAGGGATGTGATCTTTGATGAAGATCCTTTGGAGTTTTTCTTGCACTCCAGCTACACCAGGGATTGTTCCTTCTGTTTTGTTTCTCCTCTCGGTTTGATGGTCCCATGCTCTTGGTTGACCTTGTAGGGGTTTTGACAAAAGCCCAACCTGGGTAGCCATAGACTTTGAAAGCCCTCTTAAAATATTGGTGTTCTTCTACTTTACTGTGTTTGTTGTTACCATATGTCTTCCACATATAATGTCATTTTTAATATCTGTACCCTGGCGTTATGACAACAATTCACACCTTCAGATATGTAAAGCTAGGGATTAACACCTGGGAAGCCTTCCTCCGACACCAAGGATGAGATTATGTAACTAGGACAGGGTGGTTCCACAACTTTCACACCTCCCATCTTGTTCTTGGACAATAATACCTGCCTTTCCATGGTGATTGGATTAAGGAGTTTGTGCTACCTGTGTAAATATAAAGGCTGTTGTATTTCCCAGACACTCATTAGAACTGCAGAAGTAGCTTGGATAAGCTAAGAAATGTCTTTAACCTCCTCCCGACCATGCAATAGCCGAAGGACAGCTACAGCACGGTTGTCCAGTTCTGGGAGGGTGTGTGTGGATGTCCTCCCAGAACCATGCCTCTGCAAGCCCCCTGGGGTGCGCATGCGGCCCGCTCTGTGATTGGGGTAAAGGGCCAATCGCAGTAGCCCTTTAGCACATGAACAGCTGGATACTTGTAAACAAACTTGCCAATTATCAGCATTCCTTTCCTCACGTGCTGTCACAGTGCGAGGAGAGGAGAGCTGGTAACCAGCAATTCTGACAGGGGACTTTTACACTGTTATCAGGGCATTGATCATCAGTGCACTGATTATCTGTGCTGCCTATCAGTGCCCATCAATGCTGCCTATCAGTGCTGCCTCATCAGTGAAGGGGAAAAATTATTTATTTGCAATTTTTTTTTTTTTTTTTTTGTTCTTTTTTTCATTTGTTTAGCAAAAAAATTAAAATACAAAACAGTGGTGATTAAAGCGATTTTAAAGCCTTGTTTTTCTTTTTTCAAATAACAAACATGTTATACTTGCCTGCTCTGTGCAATGGTTTTGCACAAAGCAGCCCAGGTCCTCCTCTTTTCGGGTCCCACACTGGTGCTCCTGGCCGCTCCCTCCTGCTGGGTGCCCCCACAGCAAGTGTGCTCTGGACCTGCAGCTCTGTGTGTCCATTCACATATACGGAGCCACGGCTCGGCCTCATCCCCTCTGTCTCCTGATTGGCTCACTGGCTGTGATTGAGAGCAGCGGGAGCCAATGGCTCCTACTGCTGCCAAAAACCAATCAGGTGTGCAAGTCACTGGAGAAGCAAGGCTCTCGTGGACATCGCTGATCAAGAGGGACTCCGGTAGGTATTGGGGACGGGGCTGCTGCACACAAAAGGTTTTTAGCTTCATGCATAGAATGCATAAAGCTAAAAAACCTTGTGCCTTTACAACCACTTTAAATACCACCAAAAGAAAGCTTTATCTGTCACATGGGTACAGTATTGCATGACCGCGCAATTGTCATTCAAGCATTCAAAATCTGACAGCGCTGAAAGTCGAAAATTGACCTGGGCAGGAAGGGGAAAAGTGCCCGATATTGAAGTGGTTAACATTACAGGACAAGTCCAGCTGAGTGTGACTGACTACTACTAGATATGCCATGACCTGAATCAATGAGAGCCTTCACAGACATGTTTTATCACTGCAGTTAACACCGAACTCCATCCTTTCCTTCAATTTTGCACAGTTGCACAGGGTGGTCTCCTATACTCAATTTGCTTACTTGGATTTCACTGCACACTGTGTGCATTAGAAACTCCTCCACGTCAGACAGAGCCAAACTCATTCCGTGGCTGGAGGACATCCAGCATCATCTAGATCTTCTTTCTACCTCCAGATTATAACCGGAGAAATTGAAGACTGATGAAAGGAGAAATGGAAGCTCATCAGCCAGGAACCAGTCATAATTACCATTAGAATAATACCTTTTTTATATAATTTCTTACTGTGATAAATCAGCTTTTGTATCCATTTTATGCTATCTCAGCCTTCTCGTGTTAATATACTGTGTGAACAACACGTGGATCCTGAAGAAGCCCAATATGGGCGAAACGCGTCTATTCCACCATCACTATGGGTTCTTTTGACTGTATGGCACATTTGGCAACATTGTATACATGTTTTAGAATATATATTTTTTCTATGGACTAATAAATTATACTTTTAAACATACTACTACAGTTGTGCTCATAAGTTTACATACCCTGGCAGAATTTATGATTTCTTGGCCATTTTTCAGAGAATATGAATGATGACACAAAAACATTTCTTTCACTCATGGTTGGTGTTTGGCTGAAGCCATTTATTATCAATCAACTGTGTTTATTGTTTTTAAATCATAATGACAACAGAAACTACCCAAATGACCCTGATCAACATGCACACAAGTTGATACAAAGGGGTTTGAATGGCTATTAAAGGTAACCATCCTCATCTGTGATCTGTTTGCTTGTAATTAGTGTGTGCGCATAAAAGGTCAATGAGTTTCTGGACTTCTGACAGACCCTTGCATCTTTCATCCAGTGCTGCACTGACATTTCTGGATTCCGAGTCATGGGGAAAGCAAAAGAATTGTCAAAGGATCTACGGGAAAAGGTAGTTGAACTGTATAAAACAGGAAAGGGATATAAAAAGATATCCAAGGAATTGAGAATGCCAATCAGCAGTGTTCAAACTCTAATCAAGAAGTTGAAAATGAGGTGTTCTGTTGAAACCAAGTCACGGTTAGGTGGACCAACTAAAATTTCAGCCACAACTGCTAGGAAAATTGTTTGGGATGCAAAGAAAAACCCACAAATAACTTCAGGTGAAATACAGGACTCTTTGAAACAGCACAGAGACAAGCCTCAAACCTTCTGGCACAAAGTCATTTGGAGTGATGAGACCAACATTGAGCTTTTTGGCCACAACCATAAACGCTACATTTGGAGGGAAGTCAACAAGGCCTGTGAAACACGGAGGTGGATCGCTGATGTTTTGGGGCTGTGTGAGCTACAAAGGCACAAGAAATTTGGTCAAAATTGATGGCAAGATGAATGCAGTATGTTATCAAAAAATATTGGAGGAACATTTGCATTCATCAGCCGGGAAGCTGTGCATGGGATGTACTTGGACATTCCAACATGACAATGATCCAAAACACAAGGCCAAGTCGACCTGTCATTGGCTACAGCAGAATGAAGTGAAAGTTCTGGAGTGGCCATCTCAGTCTCCTGATCTCAATATCATTGAGCCACTCTGGGGAGATCTCAAACATGCAGTTCATGCAAGACAGCCCAAGAATTTCCAGGAACTGGAGGCTTTTTGCCAAGAGGAATGGGCAGCTTCACCATCTGAGAAGAGAGAGCCTCATCCACAAATACTACAAAAGACTTCAAGCTGTCATTGATGTTAAAGGGGGCAATGCACGGTATTAAGAACTGGGGTATGTAAACTTTTTTGATCAGGGTCATTTGGGTAGTTTCTGTTGTCATTATGATTTAAAAAGAGTAAACACAGTTGATTGATAATACATGGCTTCAGCCAAACACTAACCATGGATGAAAGAAAAGTTTTTGTGTTATCATTCATATGCTCTGAAAAATGGCCAAAAACAATCATAAATTCTGCCTGGGTATGTAAACTTATGAGCACAACTGTGTATGGTTTATTATAGGCTATGGCACGTTCAACAATCCTCCGTATCCCTGTGTCTTTCCTTGGGGGAAACCCAGGGACTCCTTATGTTTTCCTAAGTATCTCAGTTTGACCTGTGTAGCAGAGCTCAGACTGAAGAAGAGAGAAGCAGCACAAGCGACCAATCAGTTTATGTAAAGACAAGAAATATGCTGATAGGAGGAGAGTAGAGTGACAGGGATGAGCTGATTCCTGTTCTGCTTCTCACAAGCTGGGGCAGGTCCAGGAAGACCTGGGATGGGAGAACATGGTGCCAGCCATCACAATGAGGACATCTGGTGGCATAAGAAAAGTACTGTAGGGAAAATCTCTGGGTTGAAGGTTATTATTGCAGCAAATGCTGATTTGGTAATTTTATCTCTTAATGGGTTATTCATTTTTTTCTTTTGTTGTCTTTGGCTGAAGTTCCACATAAATAAGCTGTATTAATAAGCAAATACCTGCATGATTATGTTGTGTTTATGTTCCTAGTGTTAAGTGTTTAAGTGGAATTGTGACCAGCCTATTCAAATCTATTTAATACAGTATTTACATACTTTAACAAGTAATACATGCGTTTCAAATCAAGCCCTTGTAGACCTCAGTAGCTTCAGGCAATGTGGAATAATTCATCCTCACTCTTTACAGCAAAACCACGTTCAGTTTCGCCCAGTAGCTTGTTTTTCTGTCTCCTTCTGTAGCAGCCTGATAGCCTGATAGACTCTAATGTTATGTTGTGCAGTGATAGGTGGCACTGGGAGAATCTCTCTACATCTCTTTTTCCCTCCATAGACACAAAACACATTTCCATGTCTGCAGCCACCTGGGGACACAAGATAATCTGAAGAAACTTCTAGCACTGTGCAAATATCCTGTACACTGTGCTGTACTTGTCCTATATACCAAGCATTGTATATATACCCTGTACACTGTGCTGTATTCGTCCTATATACCCAGCATTGTATACATACCCTGTACACTGTGCTGTACTTGTCCTATATACCAAGCATTGTATACATACCCTGTACACTGTGCTGTACTTGTCCTATATACCAAGCATTGTATATATACCCTGTACACTGTGCTGTACTTGTCCTATATACATATATGTTACGAACCATATATCCTGTTCATGTCG
>BLSH010417059.1:354050-369376 GCA_018402905.1 Glandirana rugosa
TCATGCCCTCCTACCCATAGACCATGTCCCACCTCCCTACGTCTCCCCTTTTCGCTCCCATAGAACATGGCCTAATTCTCCTCGCCACGTATCCTCTCCTCCGTCGATAGACCATGACCTACCTTTCTTCCTCACGTCTTTATTGTCCCGTCCACAGATCAAGTACCATCACCTTGTACCGGATACCCTCACTCTCCCCCTCTGCTTCCCTTCACTCTGTACCAGATACCCATCCTCTGGTACTTCTCATTCTCTTCACTACCATGAACTAGACACCTGCCCTGTTATTTCTGCACTCCTTCTTTCCATCCAGTACCAGATAGCTGCCTCCTCTCCTATGCACCGCTCCTCTTAATCCGGTACAAGATACCCTCGCTTTTCCCCTCTGCATCCCTCCACCCTGTACCAGATACCCATCCTCCCGTACTTCTCAATCCTCTTCACCACCCTAGACACCTTATTTCTGCATTCCTTCTCTCCATCCAGTACCAGACAGCTGCCTCCTCTCTTCTGCACCTCTCACCCTAATCCTGTACTAGTTACCTACCCTCGCTTTCCCTCTCTGCATCCCTCCACCCTGTACCAGATACCCATACTCCTCATTCCTCTTCACCACCCTGAACTAGACACCTGCCCTCTTATTTCTGCATTCCTCCTCTCCATCCAGTACCAAATACTTGCCTCCTCTCCTCTGCACCGCTCCTCCTACTCCTGTACCAGATATTCTTGCGTTTTCCCCCTCTGCATTCCTCCACCCTGTACCAGATACCCATCCTCCTGTACTCTTCATTCCTCTTCACCACCCTACTTTAGACACCTGCTTCCTTACTTCTACATTCCTTCTCTCCATCCAGTACCAGATACCTGCCTTCTCTCCTGCCCTCAGCTTCATCCTGTACTAGTTACCTGCCCTTCCCATCCTCTGCATCCCTTTACTCTGTATCAGATACCCGTCCTCCGATAACTCTCATCCTTCCTCTTCATCCTGCACTAGACACCTGCCTCCTTTCTTATGCATCCCTTCTCCCCATCCTTTGCTAGATACCTGCCATTTTCTCTACATCATATCAGACACTTTGCCCTTCCCTACTCCTCATTTCTCCTCTCCATCCTCTACCAGATACCCGCCCTTCCCTCCTCTGCATCACTCCTCTCCATCTTGTACCCGATACCTACCCCCCCCATCCCCGCTCTCATTTCTGCCCCTGGCATTTGCCCTCCTTGCCTCCTCACCCCTCTTCTCCACCCAGTACTGAATAACTGCCCTTTTCATCCCTCCTCTCCATCCTTTACCAGATACCTTAAATCCCTTGTCTACATCCTGTGCCAGATACCTCCTCCCTGTCCTCTGCATCCCTCCTCTTCATTCTGCACCAGATACCTCCCTCATCCTCTCCATCACTTACATCCAGGGACCTGGCCAGGCGCCACTGTGTGTCTGTACTGAGGATTAACCTTCACATCCCCTTCATGTCTGCACTGTATACAGCCCACTGTCTGTGTTATGTCTGTGAGCTATACGCATAGCCCTCTGTAGCGTAGATCGTTTGTTCTCTTGCATGGAAGAATATGTCACTGCAGCTCAGGCATATTTCACACTGGCTTTTCAGCCACATTTAGCTTATTTTCCGTGTTCTATGGCTCTGATCCTTTTCCTTATTTGTCTTGTATAAGTATGTGGAACAAGGAAGGTTTACCAAGAGATGCAAATAGGGTCACTTCCTTCCAGTGAAGGATGATTTTGTCTCTCTGCTCTATTTTTATAGTTTTTGCTGCTTAGGTGCACTTCTCCCTCTAGATGAGCAGTGGGGATCCATTATTAGCAGGGGGAAATTATTTATACCCATCATCACCCCCTACATGGGGTCTGTGCAATGACCTGGATGGGATCTCCTGCCATAAACCTACTTCCAAAGTCATAAAATAAAAATACAGAGGTCTCACGCACATCTATTTGCATTTATAGTCAGTGGCCAGAAGGACTGCATTGGAATACCTTTGGCCCAGGTTACAGATGCCACATGTTATGCCATTGCCATGTCAAGGGTCCTGTCTTGCCCAGTATTGAAGTGAACCTATGTCAAGACTATGGATATTAAAGGCAAAGCAAATAAAAGTTTTTGAATCAGCACAAGGAAGGGACATTACCTACAGTCAATGTGATGTGTCCCTTGTGCTGATGGCTACAGAATTAAGCCTGGTACATCCTATTTGTCTTTTTTTCCCATTCAACCCCGTGGGTTGAACAAAAAAAAACCTGTCAGCTCCTGTCGGAGCCGCTGTACTAACCATGCAAGGTTAGTTCTGCGTTCTCCCCCACTGAGCTGTTGTGTTCTGACAGGGGGACGACCCCCCCCCCCTGCCAGAACACTCCGCTCAGCGTTCTCTGCCATTGGCTGGTTTTCCAGCATGTACAGCCAGCTTCTGTCGGACAGACCGACGCGCACACAGGCTGAATGTCGGCCATTTTTTTTTTCAACTGGCCATTGTCTCTCAACATTCGGCCCGTGTGTGCCCGACTTTAGTTGAAATCTTCCATCCTCCAATCCCCTCCATCCCTGCTACTGTAATCTTCTGGTGCAGAGGGAATTAATAGATGTGACGGACCTGTGACAGGCACCCATCCATTTTGCTGACAGTACCATGAATTAAACTTGATCTATGAATGGAAGTTGGGTGGATGAATGAAAGGTCTGCCTCCTCCATTCATGGATGGTTTCTCATTCATAGACGCTATAGTAGAGTTTCTATGAATGGAGGAAGGGGCAGAAAGGGCAGGCATAGTCTGCACTACTGATGGGTGCCTGTGACAGGTCCCTTAGTTCTATTAACCCCCACCGCCATGGAAGAATCCAATGGTGGGGGTAGGGGGAGATTGGGGGACTGAAGAATTTAACTAATTCTGCAGCCATCAGCACAAGGGGCACGGCACATTGACTGTAAGTAATGCCCCTTGTGCTGAATTTATTAAAATCTTTTTTGACCAAAGTTAAGCTTTCAACTATTTAGCACATTTGGGACTGTGCTGGACAAAGCTGCCCAGTGCAGTCCTCGCTGCACCTGGTGTTAATGGGCCCTCAGTTGGTCTGCCAACAGTTTTTGGCTTGCTCACACCAAATGCATTGCGGTTATGCTGGCAGCAATTTCCAGTGCAGCCCCAATGCACAGAATAGGCAAAATGCCTTGTTTCCAGTAGTGCATGCAGTAACTTTGTTATAATGGAAGTAAACTTCCATCTCTTGCTTTTACCAATAAGTAAGCCTATAATAAGGCTTACCTATACAGGTAGTGTAAATATCTCCTAAACGTGCACCGTTAAGGAGATATTTACTATATATGCTGCCAGTGACATCACTGGCGCATGCGCTCTGAAGGAACAGCCACCCATGCCATTCCTTCAGAGCCCTGTGCCGTGAACGGCGGCTCCTGCGCGCACGCGAGGGAGTGATGTCATCACGGCTCTGGCCAGTCACAGAGCCGGAGTCCACGAACCCCGAAGCAAGATGAGTGAAGATAGGAGCGCCTGCAGCTCTGGCATCTCGGCGCTGGTAGAGCTTCCTTTTAAGGTACGTTTAACATAATGTGCTAGAGATTTACCAAAAAGTGGTTTTATTGGCCACTTTACACATGCTCCAGAGAATATGGCGCCGTAGAGGAGGGGTAAGGGTACTGCCCCCCCCCCCTCCATCCTTTTCTTTATCTTGCAATCCTTATCTTCCCCTCTGCCCCCTTTTTTTCCTTACCTCCTTCTGCTCCCCCCCCCCTTTTTTTTCTATTATTATTTTTTTTTTTTTACTTTTGGTGTTCTGTTATGGTGTTTTATTGTAAGAATATATCATGAAAAATGAAGTTCAGTCAGGGTGGTAAGGACTTCATTTGCTATCCACATGCAGTGCTCAACGGCAGAGAGTCTTGTCTTTTTGCCTTGTGTGTAACCTGAGTTGTATTTCTTGGTCAGCTCTGTCTGTGCAAAAGTTACTTAAGTAAACATGATAAAAAAATAAAATGTTGTAAAGGATCTGTTTATTAATCACTTCAATACCGGGCACTTTCACCCCCTTCCTTCCCAGACCAACTTTCAGCTTTCAGCGCTGTCGCACTTTGAATGACAATTGAGCGGTCATGCTACACTCTATCCAAATGAAATTTTTATCATTTTTTCACACAAATAGAGCTTTCTTTTGGTGGTATATAACAGGCTCCTTACCGAGTCCTGGTGAAATGACGTCGGCAGGAACCCTTCGTCGATCCGGGCCGACATCATGTGACATCGGCTGCTTCTCGTCGCTACTGCAGGCCCCTGGGGGCACGCAGCGTGGCGATAGCGGGTCAATTGTGTCCCCCGAGGTCTTGTCCCCCCTGATCGGGGTAAAGAGCCTCTCACACACACGATCAGACACACTGATCGTGTGTGAGAGGGAGATTGCGGCAACAGCTTGTTACCGCCTACTGTGTACACCAGCACACTGATCTCTCACCCCTTAATAAAGAGGACCTGTCACCACCCCATCAAAGTACCTGTCACAGCCCATCAGAGTACCTGTCACCTGTCCATCAAAGTAACCGAGTACCTGTCAACTGTCCATCAAAGTACCCGAGTACCTGTCACCTGTCCATCAAAGTACCCGAGTACCTGTCACCTGTCCATCAAAATACCCGAGTACCTGTCACAGCCCATCAAAGTACCCAAGTACCTGTCACCAGCCCATCAAAGTACCCGAGTACCTGTCACCTGCCCATCAGAGTACCCCAGTATCTGTCACCTGCCCATCAGAGTACCCGAGTACCTGTCGCCAACCCATCTGAATACCTGTCACCATCCCATCTGAGTACCCAAGTACCTGTCACCAACCCATCTGAGTACCTGTCACCAACTCTTCAGAGTACCCAAGTACCTGTCACCAGCCCATCTGAGTACTCGAGTGCCTGTCACCAGCCCATCAGAGTACCCCAGTACCTGTCACCAGCCCATCAGAGTAACCAAGTACTAGTCACCAGCCCATCCTAGTACCTGTCACCAACCCATCAAGGTACCCGAGTACCTGTCACCAGCCCATCAGAGTACCTGTCACCAGCCCATCAAAGTACCCGAGTACCTGTCACCTGTCCATCAAAGTACCCGAATACCTGTCACCAGCCCATCAAAGTACCCGAGTACCTGTCATCAGCCCATCTGAGTACCTGTAAAAACCTGTCACCAGCCCATCTGAGTACCCAAGTACTTGTCGCCAGCCCATCTGAGTACTTGAGTACCTGTCACCAACCCATCAGAGTACCCCAGTACCTGTCACCAGCCCATCAGAGTAACCAAGTACCTGTCACCAACCCATCAAAGTACCCAAGTACCTGTCACCAACCCATCAAAGTACCCGAGTACCTGTCACCAGCCCATCAGAGTACCTGTCACCTGCCCATCAAAGTACCCGAGTACCTGTCACCAGCCCATCAGAGTACCCGAGTGCCTGTCACCAACCCATCTGAGTACCTGTCACCACAGAGTACCCGAGTACCTGTCACCAACCCATCAAAGTACCCGAGTACCTGTCACCAGCCCATCAGAGTACCCGAGTACCTGTCATCTGCCCATCAGAGTACTCAAGTACTTGTCACCAGACCATCAGCGTACCAAAGTACCTGTCACCTGCCCATCTGAGTATCCGAGTACCTGTCACCAGCCCATCAGAGTACCCAAGTACCTGTCACCAGCCCATAAAAGTACTCGAGTACCTGTCACCAGCCCATCAGAGAACCTGAGTACCTGTCACAGCCCACCAAAGTACCAGAGTACCTGTCACCTTCCCATTAGAGTACCGGAGTACCTGTCACCAACCCATCTGAGTACCCGAGTACCTGTCACCAACCCATCTGAGTACCCGAATACCTGTCACCAGCCCATCAGAGTGCCCAAGTACCTGTCACCTGCCCATCAGAGTACCCGAGTACCTGTCACCAGACCATCAGCATACCAGAGTACCTGTCGTCTGCCCATCTGAGTAACCAAGTACCTGTCACCAGCCCATCAGAGTACCCAAGTACCTGTCACCAGGCCATCAAAGTACCCGAGTACCTGTCGCCTGCCCATCAGAGAACCTCAGTACCTGTCACCAGCCCATCTGAGTACCAAAGTACCTGTCACCAGCCCATCAGCGTACCCGAGTACCTGTCACCTGCCCATCTGAGTACCCGAGTACCTGTCACCAGCCCATCAGAGTACCCGAGTACCTGTCACCTGCCCACCTGAGTACCCAAGTACCTGCCACCAGCCCATCAGAGTACTCAAGAACCTGTCAACAGCCCATCAGAGTACCTGAGTACCCATCACATGCCCTTCAGATTACCCAAGTACCTGTCACCAGGTGTGTAAAAAGTCTCACACATGTGGTATCGCCATACTTGGGACGAGGAGCAGAATATATTTTGGGGGGTTATTTTTGCTATATACATGCTATTTGTTTGAAATATCTTATAAATTTACCACTTTGTAAAAAAAAAAATATGTTTTCATTTTCTTTCCAGGTTTTCCGAAGACTTGTGGAAACAAATGAACCGTACAAAAGACTCATAATGCCTCATAGAATATACGTTGGGATGTTTGCTTTTCAAAATGGGGTCATTTTGTGGGTAATTCTATTGTCCTGGTGCTGCAGGGCCTTCAAAAGTGTAATAGGTGGTTAGGAAATCATATGTGTAATTTATGCTTCTAGATCGCCTGACGGTGCTCCCTGCATGTTGGACCTCTCTATGTAGCCAGGCTGTGTAAAAGTCTCACACATGTGGTATCGCCATACTCGGGGTGAGTAGCAGAATATATTTTGGGGGGGTAATTTTTGCTATGTACATGCTATGTGTTAGAAATATCTTATAAATTGACCACTTTGTGTAAAAATAAATTTCATTTTCTTTCCACGTTTTTTGAAGACTTATGCAAAAAAATGAACCATTGAAAAGACTCATAATGCCTCATAAATTATACGTTGGGGTGTTTGCTTTCCAAAATGGGGTCATTTTGTGGGTAATTCCATTGTCCTGGTGCTTCAGGGCCTTCAAAAGTGTAATAGGTCATTAGGAAATTAGATGTGAAAATTCTGCTCCTAGAATGCATGGCCTCCCTGCATGTTGGAGGCCAGGCTAAGAAAAAGTGTCACACATGTGGTATCGCCATACTCGGGGCGAGTAGCAGAATGTATTTTGGGGTGTAATTGGAAGTATGCATATGCTGTATGTGAGAAATAACTTGTTGTTATGACAATTTTGTGCAAAAAAAAATAATAATAATAATTTCTTAATTTTCCCAAGAATTGTGGGAAAAAAGTACAACTTCAAAAAACTTGCCATGCCTCATACTAAATACATTGGAATGTCTACTTTTCAAAAATGGGTCATTAAGGCCTCATACACACGGCGTTTTCTGGCGTTTTTTGCAGCTCTCCATGTTAGTCAATGGCCCCATAAAAACGTCGGCGTTTCTGAGCTGTAGGTGGCGTCGGCGTTAGTGAGCAGAAAGTAGAACCCATGGCCATCGCGTTCTGAGGCTGTAACATTTTGACGTTTTTTGACACCGACGCCACAATATGCCAAGAAACGCCAACATATGCCACCATATGCCACCTATTATTATACCGGCGTTTTCCGGCGTTTTTTGACGCCGACGTTTTTAGGTTGAAAAATAGCAGAGGGATGATTTTGTTTTAAAAAACGCCTATTGACGCCTATTGACGCCGACGCTCACTAACGCCGAAAAACGTCAATACATAACGCCGAAAAACGTCGCCTTTTTTTCCTTGACGTCGGGCCCGACGGTTTGTTTATTTTTTTATATACGCCCGTGTGTATGAGGCCAAAGGGCCGGTTCACACTGTAGCGAGGCGGAGCGGCGCGGAGCGGCACGATGCGGCGCTCCAGGCGATCTCAAACAGCTTGCTAGGAGACTTCTATCATAGAAGTCAATGCAAGCCGCCTGAGATCACCCTAAAAATAGTGCAGGGACCATTTTTCTAATGCGGAGCGAAGCGATTCGCTCCTATTAGAACGGTCCCATTTGCACAGCATTGAGGCGAATTGTCAGGCGACTCAAGTCGCCTGACAATTCGCCTAGATGTGAACGGGGTGCGAAGTCGCGCCGCTCCGCCCCGCTGCAGTGTGAACCGGCCCTTAGGGGGTATTTGTACTTTCCTGCCATTTCAAGAAATGAGATAGGGCATCAGTACATCAGGTGTGATCAATTTTCAATGATTGGCACCATAGCTTGTAGACTCTATAACTTTCACACAGAGCAAATAATATAGACTTATTTGGGTTATTTTTACCAAAGATAGGTAGCAGTATAGGTTTTGGCCAAAATTTATGAACAAAAGTTACTTATTTGCAAAATTTTATCATAGAAACTAAAAAAAAGGTGTTTTTTTTTCAAAATGTTTGCACTTTTTTCACTTATGTCGCAAAAAAATAAAAAACCGAAGTTAATAAATACCACCAAAAGAAAGCTCTATTTGTGTGAAAAAAAAAAGATAAAAATTTAGTTTGGGTGCAGTGTAGCATGAGAGAGTAATTGTCATTCAAAGTGTGAGAGTGCTGAAAGCTGAAAACTGGTCTGGGCAGAAAGGGGGTATAAACGTCCTGTATTGAAGTGGTTAATCACCACTGGGGTTTTTATTTTTTTTTATTTTTTACGCTCAAATGAAAAAAGACCTAACAAAAATGCATTTTCTTAGTTTCTTTTATAAAATTTTGCAAATAAGTAATTTTTCTTCATAAATTTGGACCAAAAATGATACTGCTACATTTCTTTGGTAAAAATAACTCGAATCAAGGGTTTATTTGGTGTTGGCGGTGATGGGGAACAGACAGATGTGTTGTGCACTGTGACAGATGTGATGGGGACATACAGATGTTTTGGGGACTGTTACAGATGTTTTATGGGGACACTGACGTGTATGGGGACAGGAGTGATAGTGATGCTTGTTGTACTATTTGTGGGGGATCTGTAACAGCTCTCAGTATAAAATCACCCTCACACAGAGATCTGTCACATAGCTGCAGATTCCCCCTCTTCTGGGGTCACCTGCTGGCGCTCCTGGCTCCCCCTGCCCTTGAGTACCCTCCCTAGCAAGCACGTCATGTTGCATTTGTATACACCTATATGGATATACATTATTTTTCTGTTCTTTTTCTTTCCCAGTGCCATACTATACCTCTTTGTGAGGCTTTGCTGACTCAGCCACTTCGGGCCCCTTGTGGCTGCATAACTCAACTGCCTTCCTCCCCATTGGGGTTCATTTCCCTTGGCCTAATTTGGACCTGGTCCCCAGATCCTCCCGGGCTGTTTGAAATTTGGTTGATGGTACTCCCAGTTAGATGTAAGTGCTGTTTTGTTTCAGCTTCTTCTTTCTTTTTTTTTCCCCTATGGGAATGTATCTTTACCAAACTACCTGCATTATTTACCAAATCATTATTTACAAGATTTATGCTGTTATATATGATTAAACTCTATTACAGACAGCACAATTACTGTTTTGCTCGATGTCCATTGTCCCCTGATGAAGGATTGACCGAAACATGTTGGGATATTTGCGATATAGCCCCAAGATCCTGCTCAGAAAGCAGCTCCTTGAGTGTGTCTAATCTCAAATGCATCTAAGCTTTTTCAAGAAAATTTGCTGTTAACTGCGGTACCATGTCCAGACAACTTTCTTGTCTTTTAAACTGCAATTGATGTATATATTTCTGTACATGTATATGCATTGTTCGAAGTAAACGAGGGACTACTGTGTCCTCGCTCGCTCCAATGTTTTAATTCATTCATTTTTTTGTACCAATAAAATCTAATATATATATATTTTTTTTTACTATTTTTCACCTTTTTTTGTACTATACACACAACTGCCTGTAAAGTCTAGGGGGATATTACATGTTTGGGAGATTCCTCCCTTTCTACAAAAAAAAAAATTTCCGCTTGCTAGGGAGGCTACTCACCCAGGCTCGGTGTTTATCTATGCTGTGTGAGCACACAATGGGGCTTGGCTCCGCCCCAGGGTTGCCAACCTCCTGCAGCATTTTTTACTGACAAAACGTAAAATTTACTGGCGGAACACATTTTGTTTACTGACAACCTGGAAAAAAAATCACAGAACTCCTATTAAAAACTAAGACAACTGATATTTAACCAGTATAAACACAATATGGAACACACTACAGGCCTAAGGCCACTTTCACACTGGGGCGGTGGGGGTGGTAGTTGTAAAGCGCCGGTAGTTTTAGCGGCGCTTTACGCACCAGTGTGAAAGTGGCCTTAATGCTGGCTTGCTCATTATAGTGATGTGGTTGTATGTAAATTCATTAGACACTTCTCCTCTGATCACCAATCTAACCCTTCATTCTTCACTCCATTGCTAATGCCTGTGCCCTATGGGGTTACTTACCGTAATGCACCATACAGCCTAACTACTATCTTGACAAACTCATCCCCATACAATTACTGCCTTTTGTATGACTTGCTCTTCCCTTTAGATTGTAAGCTCTCAAGCAGGGCCCTCCTAATCCTTTTGTCTTGAATTGTATTGTAACTGTACTGTCTCCCTTTACTGTGCAAACTGTTTACTCTATATAAATCCTGCATAATAATAATAATACATCCAAGAGTACAATGCATTGTGTATTCTGATATCATACCCCACAGCTGTAATGTGAAAATAATAGAGCTGACAGTTTATTATTTCCTATATTTATGATATGATATATACCGCAGTGCTGTACAGAGAACCCTGAGCCAGTCACATCAGTCTGTGCAGCAGAGGAGCTTACTCTCTAATGTTTCTGTATGCATGGGTTAAATGTGTAATCGTTTCTTAGCCTCAGGGTGTGTTTAGGTTGAAGTAGGGTTGTGTTTTGCATAATTTAGTAGTTTATAGATAATAAAATTATGTTTCTTTCTGTATAGTTCTATTTCGGAAAAAAATACATTTTCTTTTCTGTTATTTGCTGATGTAAGCTTGTTTTTTTTTTGTTTATGTATATATTCATTTTTATTTATTTTTTGTATATGTGTAAATATATTCTTATTATGTTGTATGTTTGTATGATTGTATGATTTTTAATAAACAAAACTTTTAGAGCCCATTCACACAGGGGCGACTTGTGCCCCGACTTGTGTCGTCTCAAGTCGCCCCAAGTCACTCGACATCTTAAATCCCATTGAAATGAATGGGAGCCGTCTTAATGTACGTTACTGAAGTCGCTCCGGCTTCAAAAAAAGTTCCTGTACTACTTCAAGGTGACTTCTATCCGACTTGTGCCCATAGAATTCAATGGAAATCGCCTCCAAGTCAGATCACCCATCTATATTGAAGCGACTTTACAGTTTAAAAGAAAATAATTTTTGAAGGCAACCCCCTTCCTCCCTTCTCTGATTGGCCACAGGCAAAGTTACCTGGCATGGAGTCACATTTTAAGTCGCCCGAAGTCGCACTGAAGTCACGATGAAGTCATGTTAAAAATCGCCTAGCAAAGTCGTGCCGAAGTCGGATCACCCCTGTGTGAACGTGGGCTTACACTCTAATGTCACTGTAATGTCCACACAACAGTCACACACTATTATTATTATACATTTATATAGCTCTGACATATATCACAGTGCTATACAGGGACCCTTGAGCCATTCAGATCAGTCTCTGAACCAGAGGAGCTTACACTCTGATATCCCACCACACATCTGCACCACACTATTATTATTATACATCTATATAGCTCTGACATTCACATCAGTCTCCGCATCAGAGGAGCTTACACTCTAATGTCCCCTCCCACAGTCACACACTATTATTCTTTTTATACATTTATATAGCTCTTTAGAGATTAAATGGGAAATCCGCACTAATGTATGAAAATATAAAAAATAAATAAATAATAATAATTTAGAATTAACTGAGTGAGGTGCTGCAAAACTAGGAAAACCATCCAAACCAAATATATTTTTAAAAAGAATTGCGCAACCCTGTGTGATAATGAATAATAATTTTCTGAGAAAATATATAAATTATATGAGTATGTGCTACTTATAAGGGATACATAATCAGTGAAATCAGTACGGACATGAAAACATCAAAAATCAAACATCATAAAATGTGAAGGTCCAATTAAAAAATATATAAAAAATATATAAACAGAATTTGCTTCCACCACATTTAGTGCAAAAAATTATCAGAAGTCCAGAAATTCGGATTGAAAAATAAAATTAAAGTAAAGTTCCAAAGAAAAAAGATACTTCCACCAAGTGTATGGAATAAGATAACGTCTGTGTCACCCCACACTCTGAATATATCGACTCTTACCAGAGATGTAAATATACTTGGTTTTAGACACAAGGAACGTAGCGGCCGAGAAGCCACGGCATGTGAAAGAGTTAGGGTGTCACTCCATCCTCGGATGTCCTGTTGGACTCATGGCAACCATATATGGGAATAACAAACGCCAAATAGTGAAGTATTGTATGGTGATCAAAAATTAACATAAGCCAACTGGCTACTCACATGTACACAGTGTAGGGAACGCTGTCCTACGTATTGACGAGCACACGACCCACGTGACTAAGATAGCACGGGCTGCACGTACCCTGAGCCGGCGTTTCTTGCTTATCTGAGCGTTCCCTACACTGTGTACATGTGAGTAGCCAGTTGGCTTATGTTAATTTTTGATCACCATACAATACTTCACTATTTGGCGTTTGTTATTCCCATATATGGTTGCCATGAGTCCAACAGGACATCCGAGGATGGAGTGACACCCTAACTCTTTCACATGCCGTGGCTTCTCGGCCACTACGTTCCTTGTGTCTAAAACCAAGTATATTTACATCTCTGGTAAGAGTCGATATATTCAGAGTGTGGGGTGACACAGATGTTATCTTATTCCATACACTTGGTGGAAGTATCTTTTTTCTTTGGAACTTTAATTTTATTTTTCAATCCGAATTTCTGGACTTCTGATAATTTTTTTGCACTAAATGTGGTGGAAGCAAATTCTGTTTATATATTTTTTATATATTTTTTAATTGGACCTTCACATTTTATGATGTTTGATTTTTGATGTTTTCATGTTCCTACTGATTTCACTGATTATGTATCCCTTATAAGTAGCACATACTCATATAATTTATATATTTTCTCAGAAAATTATTATTCATTATCACACAGGGTTGCGCAATTCTTTTTAAAAATATATTTATATAGCTCTGACATAAACCACAGTGCTGTACAGAGAACACTGAGCGGGTCATCATTGTCTGTACCAGAAGAGCTTACACTCTAATGTCCCTTCCCACAGTCACACACTATTATTATTATACATGTATGTAGCTCCGACATATACCACAGTGCTGTACAGAGAACACTGAGCCGGTCATCATTGTCTGTACCAGAAGAGCTTACACTCTAATGTCCCTTCCCACAGTCACACACTATTATTATTATACATGTATGTAGCTCTGACATATACCACAGTGCTGTACAGAGAACACTGAGCCAGTCACGTCACTGTCTGTGCCAGAGGAGCTTACATTCTAATATCCTACCACAGTCACAAAATATTACTATTATACATTTATATAGCATTGACATATACAACAGTGCTGTAAAGAGAACTGTGAGCCATTCAGATCAGTCTCTGCACCAGAGGAGCTTACACTCCAATGTCCCAACTGCAATCACAGATTATTATTATTATATATTTATGTAACTCTAACATATTCTGCACACTCCACCACAGCCACACATACTTTGGGGAAATTTTTGAGGAGCCAATTAACCTACCAGTAAGTTTTTGGGTTAAGTGAGGACACCCAGACAAACACAAGGTAAGCATACAAACTCCATGCAAGTAGAGCTCTGGTTAAAAAATAAATGTAGGACCCCGAGACCCGAGCGCTGCCACTGTGCTGCTGTGCGCTCTTTATTGAGTAGTCATTGGTTGAGCAGTCCTCCCTTGTTCTCTTTTTATAGCATTATTTACTAAAGTAACCCAGCACACAATGAGAGATCTCTGTTTGCTCTGGGCTGTGCTCACAGCACCTGTATTAATCATTAACTCTTGTTGTGTCACACAGGATGAGACCATCATCCACTCACCATCACATTTTATTAAATATGTACCCAGCTCCACCCAGCATGCAGTAAAGGACAGGTTATGGTTGTACGATATCAGGAAGAGTGTTTGAAGCTGCAAGAGAACGTTTCTGAATCATGACTGTTTTTTTGTTCTAAACCAGTGGTTCTCAACTCCGGTCCTCGGGACCCACCAACAGGCCAGATTTTAAGTATTACCTTGGGAAGATGCAGACTAGAATACTGCAATCACTGAGCAGCAAATGATATCACCTGTGATGTATTTCAGTTATCCTGCAAACCTGGCCTGTTAGTGGGTCCCGAGGACAGGAGTTGAGAACCACTGTTCTAAAATGAGATCTGATCTCCATTTACCCAGATAGCAAACATAACTTGCCACAAGTTAGTTGTAAGGGTCCTTTCACACCAGCTGTCAGTTTTTCAGGCGGACCCGAACGGACACTCCATTGTCCTCAATGGAGCGACGGATGTCAGCGGTGACATGTCCGCTGACACCCGATCCGCTCTGATCCGCTAAATACAGACGGATGGAAACCCTATTTTCCATCCGTCTGGCGGATCGGATCGGATGAACACGGACAGATGGTCCGTGTTCATTCGATCCCCCATAGAGGAGAATGGAGCTCTGACAGAGTGCAGAGACGGTCCTGTCATCCGCCGACTCAGCGGGGATAAATGTATGGATCCCCGCTGAGCAAAACGGGCTCCGCTCGTGTGAAAGGAGCCTAAGTCAGTTAACGTGCTGCACATTTTCACTGGCAAGTTGTACGCTTGCTGAGCACTTGAAGCACAAGTTCTCGTTGACACTTTTTCAATTTGCAACAAGAGCAAATAGACTGTGCACTTTGCAAAGTGCAGTTGCTCCAGAGCTTAGTAAATGAGCAGAAGCTCTTCTGGCTTCCATCATTCAATCATGTGCAAGCAAAAATGCTGCTGTTTTTAAATTTTCCTTGCACGTGATTGGGTGCTCTTTATAAAGTGAAGCTTTACCTCATTTACTAAGCTTTGGAGCAATTGCACATGCAGATTGCAACTGCACTTTTCAAAGTGCACAGTGTATTTGCCTTTAGTAAATCAACTCCTGTGTACATTCCTGAGCAGCGGCAGCTGGTGTGTGAGGGGCGCTTGGGCGCCGCCTCCCTGCCAGCTAAAGAAAAAAAAAAAAAAAAAAGTCAGCCCGCCTCCCTACAGGTGGCGCTGGTACATTGACTT
>BLSH010417059.1:390249-401968 GCA_018402905.1 Glandirana rugosa
TAGAGATGGATCAATAATACTGACGTTAGACAGGGAGTGTCGTCATCATCATTAGAGATGGATCAATAATCTAGACGTTAGACAGGGAGTGTTAGACAGGGAGTGTCGCGGCCGTCGTAGGAGAGGGATGTGATTGGACTCTCGTACACTGTACGTCGTGACACTGAGGTCGGAGTATATCTCCGACCCAGTGTACTACGAGAGATTACTACTACTGCTGTGAGGGACAGATTGCAGTCATAATAACTAGGTAGAGATTACTACTACTGCTGTGAGGGACAGATTGCAGTCATAATAACTAGGTAGAGATTGCTACTACTGCTGTGAGGGACAGATTGCAGTGATAATAACTAGGTAGAGATTACTACTACTGCTGTGAGGGACAGATTGCAGTGATAATAACTAGGTAGAGATTACTACTACTGCTTTGAGGGCCAGATTGTAGATCTATAACATCTCATCCTGCATTACAGAACGATCTGATTACAGAACGATCTCTCATCCTGCATTACAGAAGGATCTGATTACAGAACGATCTGATACTGGACTAGGTAGAGATTACTACTGCTTTGAGGGACAGATTGCAGATCTAATAACATCTCCCATTTTTCTTCCTTTTGCAGCCCTCAAGCACTTTCCAGTACTTTTTTACAGTAATTTTTGTGCCGAAAAGTTTGGGTCCCCATTGACTTCAATGGGGTTCGGGGTCCGGGGTAAATTTCGGATAATGTTCGGTACCGAACCCGAACGTTTCCGCAAAGTTCAGCCGAACCCGAACATCCAGGTGTTCGCTCAACTCTAGTGTTCAACACCAGCATGGGTAGTGTTCACGCAGCAAGGGCTGGAGGGGTTCTGTGTCCGCTCTGCCCTGGAATGGGGTAAACTAGTGAAAATTATACTCATAGGCTATGCCTGGTCTAATAGGACAAGGAATCCCAGCAATATGTGTAGAGGGAACCAGTGGAAGCCAGTCTATGGACTACGGAGGCTGTCCTGAGGGATGGAGCTCACCTCCAGTGGGACTTGGGCTAAATACCACCGTTCAGTACTCTGTGACCACCGCCATGGTGTTCTCTATTCTGGGCACAAGAGGGAGCAAACCTACCACTTGGCGATAATCTGCAACTATAGATATAGACCAGCCTTTTTCAACACCGAGGAACCCTTGAAATAATTCTCTCGTCTCCGGGAACCCCTGCTAAAAATTTAAAATCTACAACTTATGATATATTAGTGTGATGGTCAATGGGAAGAATGCTCCTTACACTTGTGGTCATTGGGAAGAATTACCCCCTTACAGATAGCTAAAAAGATTAATGGTATCATTGGGAATTTATCTGAGAGGTAGATATTGACAATGGCTCAAGGAACCCCTAGCAACCTCTGGAGGAACCCTGGTTGAGAAACCCTGATAAAGACAGTAGGTGCACATCCCTGAGTAGTAGTCTACCACTATTGCTGCAGTATATGGGTGGTAGATGAGTGTTCCTCATTCCTATAGATACATGGACACAGGGAACAAGTGCTAGTTAGTGCTTGGCACTCATAGATACAGAGGGGGTTGATTACAGTTGCTAGGTAGCACTCTGCCCTTATACAAACACTATATTACCAAAAGTATTGGGACCCCTGCCTTTACACGCACTTGAACTTTAACCACTTGCTACCCAGGCCAATTCTGACACTTTGCTCCTACATGTAAAGATCATCTTTTTTTTGCTAGAAAATTACTCAGAACTCCCAAACATTATATATGTTTTGTAGCAGAGACCTTGACGAACAAAATTTGGTTGTTGCAACTTTTTATCTTGTACGGTATTTGCGCAGTCATTTTTGAAACACATTTTCTTTTTTTGGAAAAAAAAACAGTTTCATGCATTAAAAAAAACAAAAAAACAGTAAAGATAGCTCAATTTTTGCATAATGTAAAAGATGATGTTACGCCTAGTAAATAGACACCCAACATGTCATGCTTTGAAATTGCGCACGCTCATGGAATGATGCCAAACTTCAGCACTTAAAAATCCCCATAGGCGACGCTTTAAAAATGTTTACAGGTTACCACGTGTGCGTTCGCTTCTGCGCGCGAGCACTCGGGGATGGGGAATTGTTTTATTTTACTTTTATTTTTCTATTTTGACACTTTTATTTTTACTTTTTTTTATCACTTGTATTCCTAATACAAGGAATGTAAACATCCCTTATAATAGGGTTAGTGCGTGACAGGTCCTCTTTACAGTGAGATCTGGCATCAATAAGTCCTCAGATCTCACATCTAGGCTGGGAAGCATGGAAAAAAAATGATCCTGGCTTCCCAGCCAAGGTGGCGGCATTTTTTTCAAATGCAGAGGCCAGGCGTGACATCATAACATCGCGCCCGACCTCCGAAAGATCATAGAGACGTCCGGGGGCCATCTGCCCGCCAGATGCTCTATGGTCAACATCCGGGATGGATGGATTTCTTCTCCCTCTCACCGATCTTACGGGTGAGCCAGGAGAAGCACCAGAGGGCGTCGGAAGGGGGGGGGGGGAGTCCCCTCCCGCTGCCTGTAAGAACGATCAAGTGGCTGAACAGCTGTGATTATTCTTACGGTGCAGGGAATCGCCAGCTCTAAAAGAAGATATCTGAATGATGCCTGCAGCCAGGCATCATTCAGATATCCCCACTCTAAGTCTGTGACGTCATATGATGTAGTTGGGCGGGAAGTGGTTAATGACATCCCAGTCTTAGTCTGTAGGATTCAATATTGAGTTGGCCCACCCTTTGCAGCTATAACTCTTCTGGGAAGGCTGTCCACAAGGTTTAGGAGTGTCTATGGGAATGTTTGACCATTCTTCCAGAAGCACATTTGTGAGGTCAGGCACTGATGTTGGATGAGAAGGCCTGGCTCGCTGTCTCCACTCTAATTCATCCCAAAGGTGTTCTATCGGGTTGAGGTCAGGACTCTGTGCAGGCCAGTTAAGTTCCTCCACCCCAAACTTGATCATTCAGGTCTTTATGGACCTTGCTTTGTGCACTGGTGCGCATTCATGTTGGAACAGGAAGGGGCCATCCCCAAACTGTTCCCACAAAGTTGTGAGCAAGCAATTGTCCAAAATGTCTTGGTATGCTGATGCCTTAAAAAGGAAGTAAACCCTGATGGGTTTTACTTCCTTTTAGTTATCTGCAAAGTAAAAGCATAATGTGCTAGTATGCACTGCATACTAGCGCATTATGTGACACTTACCTGCAAACAAAGCCCGCTCTGTCACTACTGGTGGCCACATCCGTGTCGGCCCCTCTTCCTTCCGGGGCCGTGGACTCCGACTCTGTGACTGGCCGGAGTTGCGTGACGTCACTCTCACGCGCGCAGGACAGTGTTGCCAACCGCCAGTAAATTTACTGACAGTTTGTAAAAATCAGTGATTTTTACAACTGTCTATAAATATCAGGGTCTGATGATTTGTCATGCTGTGCTGACTTTTTAAGTGTAAACCAGGCAAACTACTTGATATGGATATCGTCAGTGTTTCCATGTTGTGTTTAAATACCAATTGTCTTAGTTTTTAATAGGAGTTCAGTTATTTTTCAGGTTGCCAGTAAAAAAATGTGCTCCGCCAGTAAATTTTCCATGTTTTGCCAGTAAAAAATGCTGCAGGAGGTTGGCAACAATGGCGCAGGAGCCGCCAGTCACGGCACTCGCTAGTGAAGAAACGGTACGGAGGGCTGTTTCTTCACAGCGCGTTCGCCGATGCGCTGTACAAGGTAAATATCTCCTAAACGGCACAAATTTAGGAGATATCTGCAGTACCTATAGGTAAGCCTTATTATAGGCTTACCTATAGGTACAACTTTTAACCTCCCTGGCGGTATGATTATGTCAGATTTTTGCTTCTCAAAGCGGTACATTGTTTCGCATAGAAATTTGGCGTTTTATATTGTAGGCCTGTAATTCTTAGGAATAACTCACTTAAGACAAGAGTCTAGTAGACATCCCGGGTAAGTTTGAAATAATGAAATCATAAATTACAATGTATATGGAAAAAAAATTATAATATAATAAATAACTATAAATAATTATCAGAAATAATAATATAATAGTAATAAAATGTATTCAATAATGTAATCAAGTCAAAAACACTGAAATTTGCTCAGTTGCAGAATTGTCGCTGTCGTCACTTTCAGTGGCTGATGATAAATTTCCCCAAAAATCAGTATCACTCAATTCTGCAAATCATTCTTATTTACTATCGCTGTTTTCTAGCTGATCAAAAAACGCTTTTGACGTAAAGGGACGCTTTTTGGATGCCATGGACATTCTCAAGTTTCCAGGCAGAAAGAATGACATTTATAATATAAAAGTGCATGCAGGGCACTGGGCAAACCACTAGGGACAAAAGGGATGTGAAATGATTTGATACAGCATAGCCCCCAACGGTCCCTGATTTGGAACAATGTCCCTCATTGCTCTTCATTTGTACCTCATTTTGGTCTGATGCATATACCTATATATAAAATGCACTATTTATCTATCAAAAAGTGTTTTACAATGCTAAACCATTCATCCAATTTCTAAATTGCTGTATTTGTACATTTGAAAAGCCAATATAAAGGAACAGTAGTGGTAAAAAAAAAAAAACAGTTGTGGGTTTAACTAATAATTTTTTTTGTATAATTCTCCTTTAAGGGGGCGTGACAGGGGGTGTGTCCTATACCTACATATTTGTCCCTCGTTCCCATCTCAGAAAGTTGGGAGGTACAGATTGCAGTGTACTGTATATTTACTGTGTGTTTCACTTTTTGAATTTCCCGGCAGGCTCCGCCCCCGTGCGATGCGACGCCCGCAGGGAACGGAGCCCGGCACACAGAGGCATTGGGCGGAGGACACAGCTTGCGGACACAGCGGGGGGAAATCGCTGGATCCAGGGGACAAAGTAAGTAACACTGCCTGGATCCAGCAATGCAATCCTGAGTGTGGGATCAGTACTGCATGTGACTCACGCTGTGCGTTCCTGTGTGATTCCCGGTTTAACGGCTCTTACAAGGTAGTTAGAATAGACTTAGAATGGTGGTGGGAGTAGATTTAAAGTGATTGTCAACCCGTGACAACCACTTTAACCTACAGGTAAGCCTATAATAAGGCTTACCTGTAGGTGCCCTGCATATCTCCCAAACCTGCACGGTTCAGGAGATATGCAGGGTACGATTTGTGCCGACGTCATTTCGGCACATGCGCAGTGAAGAAATGGCCTCCATGCCGTTTCTTCACTGTGATCGTGCTGTGACTGTCGGCTCCCTTGCGCGTGCGCGGGAGTGACGTCACGCAACTCCGGATAGTCACAGAACTGGAGATCACGGCCCCAGAAGGAAGAGGGGCTGAAGGTGGACGCTGCCAGCACAGGGGACAGCGCTGGACATCGCAGGCTTCGTTTGCAGGTAAGTGGCACATAATGGGCTACTATGCGATGCATAGTAGCCCATTATGCATCTACTTTGCAGGGAAATGTAGAGGAAATAAACCCAATCTGGGTTTACTTTCTCTTTAAGTACGATTAGTATTTGCCTGGAATTCTACTTTAAAGTGCCACATAGTAGCCAGAGATGACCTTGCTCTGCTGGACCTTGGTTGGAAAAGAGACACCTGTTAACTAGACAGGACTTTCCACCTTAATAAACTTCAGACGGGTAATACATTATGATTTGTCCAATGGCCTTCCTCCCTCTGGCTCTTGTGTAAGTCACATAGAAGAGTCGAGTAGTTCATGTTTCATATCTCCGGGCTGTGTGCTACCAACCAAACAGGAATTTCTTCCTTAATACGCACTCTGCAACATTTTTCTATTAACACTGCAGATGTGACAAGAATTGCCCAATGGCTGCAATTAACAAAGTCACTGACCACCATTATTTTGTATATTCAATAGGATGGAAATGATACACACTGACAAGCAATAAACACCTTGTGTCTTAACTAGAGTTGATTGAACCCGTGGATGTTCGGGTTCGGTGGGTTCGGCTGAACTACGGAAAAAAGTCCGGGTTCGGTACCGAACTTGACCCGAACTTTACTCCGAACCCCATTGAATTTGATGGGGATCCGAACTTTTCGGCACAAAAATGACTGTAAAAGAGTCCTGGAAAGTGCTAGAGGGCTGAAAAATGATTTTAGAACAATAATCTGTCCCTTACAGCAATAGCAGGAACCTGACCCTATAGAACTAGGAGATGATTTTAGAACAATAATCTGTCCCTCTAAGCCAGGGGTAGGGAACCTGCGGCTCTCCAGCTGTTGTAGAACTACATTTCCCATGAGGCATTGCAAGGCTGATGGATACAATTACTCCCAGGAGCATGATGGGAAATGTAGTTCTAAAACAGCTGGAGAGCCACAGGTTCCCTACCCCTGCTCTAAGCAGTAGACTCTACCAAGTCCAGTCAGATCTTTCTGTAATGCAGGATGAGATCTGCAATCTGTCCCTAAAAGCAGTAGTAGTAGTAATCTCTACCTATCTATCTGCAATCTGTCCCTCACAGCACCGGCAGCATCCTCTCCCTACACTACCCAGAGAGCATGTGACATGCAGCACTGTGACTCCAGCCTCATATAGAGGCTGGGTCACATGATGCACTGGCCAATCACAGCCATGCCATTAGTAGGCATGGCTGTGATGGCTTCTAGGGAAAACCAGTGAAACACTTGTTGACTGGCTGCCTTGCAGCTATTCAACATGCGTGATCAAATACCCGAACCCAGAACTCGAACCCAAACTTTTTTTTAAATGTCCGGGTTCGGGTCCAGGTCACGGACACCCCAAAGTTGGGTACGAACCCGAACTTTACAGTTCGGGTTCGCTCAACTCTAGTCTTAACATGTTCCCTCATTCCAAGCTGGAAACAAGCATGTCCCCAAATCACTTCTACCTTCGCCCATCACCAATCTGCCATTCCAAACACATTTGGAGATACAGGCGGTAATAAGATGGATTTCTGCAGACAGCGAGTGACTCAGAACAATAGTTTCAGGATTGATGACCAATCCTGTACAGGGTTCTTCCCCTATAGATGTATGAATTGTAGTTGACCAGTAGTGGACAATGCTTTACCCTTATAGATTTGAGGACAATATCCAACCAGTAATTGTGAGGGCAATACTGTATGTAAATGACAGGCAATCAGAGATCATTCTCTCCCTATATATGAACAATATGGGGTTGATTTACTAAAGGCAAATAGACTGTGCACTTTGAAAAGTACAGTTGCCCAAGAGCTTATTAAATGGGCAGAAGCTCTTTTTATTTTTTTCTTTCCCTTTCACCCGACTGGGTATTCTTTGCAAAGTAAAGCTTTACAGCATTTACTAAACTCTGGAGCAATTGCACTTTGCAAAGAGCACAGTCTATAATTGCCTTTAGTAAATCAACCCATGTGTGCGTTCCTGAGTAGACCTCTTGTTAGAGAGTGTTAGGCCCCTTAGGTTAAAGTGGAACTCCACCCAAAGGGGAAAGCTCCGCTTGTTTGTACCCCCCCCCCCTCCACTGCCACATTTAGCACTCTTTGGGGGGAGTGGGTACCTGGCTTTGACACACCACAGAGATCTACAAACATGTCTGTCCCTCCAGCCTTCTGGGACTCACACAGGTCCCAGAAAACTACAGGACCATTCTCAAAGTGCAGCGCAATTTGCTCATGTGCAGTAGGAAACCGGCTGTGAGACCAGAAGGCTTCGCTGCCCGTTTCCCTTAGCGTAGATGCTAGAGCCTGTACCCGAAGCCAATTGAAGAATCAGCTTGGGTGCTGTCATAACTGGATCCCTTGACAGGTAAGTGTCCTTATATTAAAAGTTAGCAGCTACAGTATTTTTAATACTTTTACCTTTTTGGTGGGGAGACTGGAGCTCCTCTTTAAGTTCCTCCCCTTGGATTCCAGGCAGATGGTCTGTAGGCAGATGCAGTCTACTTTCTCCACAGCAGGTGGCGCTCACTGCAGCAGCCCTGTTCCTGGAAAGAAGGTCTGGAGGAACAAGGTTCCTCTATGGTTTCTGGGTCACTGGGGAAGCTATCCTATTCCACCTGACTGAAGTGGCCATCTTGGGTCAGACAAAGCCTTTTTAAGGCCCTGGCTCCCAGGTTTTGGCGCGTGGACAGAGTAGGGACATGTGCCCAGTCTGTGAAGGACAGTAATAGTGCTAGGGCAAGGTTCCTGATGAGGAGGGTAAGCGTAGGGCCTCCTCTCTTCTAGACATTCTCCTGTTTAGGACCAGACGGCCGGGCCGCATTTGGTCCCTTTTATGTATTTAAAATGTATTTGCACCATAGACATGGACAGGCATTACAGGACTTCTTTACTCAATACAATACACACATACAGGAACAGGAAAACAGGAAACAATAGATGTTTAAAGATATATAGCTCTACCAAGAACAATAGAGAAGTGAACATATGTTACAATGCTTCCCCCTACTGGATGGAGAACAGCATAACACACTAAATACATAACACTCCTTCCCCCTAGACCTCAAAGTCTTTGAGATAACTGAGAGAAAGAGGCTCTGCAACAACATTTCCTGGAGGAATAGCACCTGTATCAACCAATGGTTCACCATGATCTGCAATCCCAGTACCATTAGAACCAGCAGCAGGTTCAATTCCACCACTTCTTTCTCGGATCTGATCAACATGCCTTCGTAATATTCTACCATCTGTAATTTGTACTTTGTATGACAAAGGTGCTGTAGCCACAAGCACCTTTGCTGGTATCCAACGAGGCCCAGCAGCATAGATTCTGACATAGAAAGCACTGTCAAACTCAAATGCTCTCACAGATACATTAGCATTCTTTTTTAAAATGCAATTTTTGCTTTTCTTGTAAGTCTGATGCCAAATCAGGGTGTAAACGATCCAAACATGTTTTTAGACAACGGTTCAATAGGAGCCCTGCTGGGCTACAACCAGTGCTTGAGCATGGTGTCACTTGTTGTTGCAGAAGGAAACTTGCAAGTCTTTGATTCCAATCTCCTTGAACAATTCTCTTCAATGAGTCTTTGGTGGTCTGAGCCATACGTTCAGCTTGACCATTTGATGACGGGTAAAATGGTGCAATCGTAACATGTTGAATAAGATTGCTTGCCATAAAGGTTTTAAATTCTGAAGAGGTAAATTGCGTTCCATTATCCGACACGATTGTATCTGGCAACCCATGTGTTGCAAACAGCCTCCTTAAAACTCTTATGACAGTGGCTGAAATGGGGGGCCATTTTGAGAAGGAATTGGCAACTAAAAAAAATCTGTCCTTGAAAAGGCCCCACAAAATCTATATGCAACCATGACCAAGGTGACCTAGTCACTTCCCAGGGATGTACTGAGGCTTTAGGTTGAGCATGGTGGGTGGGTTGACATGGTACACATTTCTTTACTCACTTCTCAATAACTTCATCCATTTTAGGCCACCAAACATAACTTCTGGCTAATGCTTTCAGGACTAGACTATTCTAGGATGTCCTTCATGGAGAGCATGCAGTACTTGAGCTTGTCCTGCCTTTGAAATTACCACTCTGTTTCCCCACAATAGGCAACTTTTATAGGCAGACAGTTCATGTTGGCGCACTAAAAATGGTTTGAACTTCTCTTCTACTTTTGATTTGGGCCATCCCCTCCACACCCAGTTGAGCACACGGGCCAACACGGGATCTTTAGCAGTCATACCTGGAGGGACAAAGAAATCAGGAGAAATCAAAGGCATTGAAAGCAAAGGATTTGTAAATCATAGTGTACAAGTACACTGTCAGAAGATAACAGCTTTTTTGCAGCATTGAAAGCTGTAGAATGAACATCAGTCCACTTCCATGGAACATCTTTATCTAGTAAACGATGCAGGAGTTCAGCAACAGTGGCGTTGTCAGGCAGAAAAGAATGGTAAAAAATAAGTAACCCTAGGAAAGCTTGCAGCTCGTTTGTTTGTTGGGACTGGAGTTTTATGGATCGCTTCAACCTTAGAATCAGTTGGATGAATTCCGTGTTCATCAATTCTGTATCCAAGGAAATCCATGCAGTCTACCCCAAAAACACACTTTTCTTTTTTAATTTTGAGACCAGCATCAAGAAAACGAGTTGTAGTTCTGAAGCCAAAGACTGAATGCAATCCGCCCCAAAAAGAACATCATCAGAATAAGGTGCTACAGCTGGAAGTCCAGATAAGAGGTCCTCTATTAATTTCTGGAATATGCCAGGTGCAGTGGAAACTCCAAACTGCAAAGGTTTTGCTCAGAAAGCTCCTTTGTGTGTTATCATTATTTGTGAATCCACAGCGTCGTCATCCACAGGTAATTGATGGTAAGCTTGTGCCATATCCAGTTTGGCAAATACCTTCCCTTTTGCTAACGTAGTCAGAATTTCATGTACAGCTGGAATTTCATAGAGATGTTCCTGCAGTGCTTTGTTGATTGTACATTTATAGTCAGCAGAAATTCTAACGTCACCATTTGGCTTCAATACTGGAACTATTGGGTTACACCACTTAGGGTGTGTTACAGGTTCAAGTATAACTTGCTCCACAAAACGTGTAATCTCTGCATCAATTTTTGGTCTTAGAGCTAATGCAACTTTGTGCGGTTTCAGATGAATTGGGGTTACTGTAGGGTCTAATTTGAAAGAAACAGGAGGGCCTTTATACATGCCGAGGCCTTCTCCAAAAACGGCACTGAAGTCCTCTATCACATTCTGTAGAGTAACTGGAGACAGGAGAGGGCTGGGCCAGGGGGCAGGGTGGCAATTGCCCCCCAGGCCATCCTACCTTACATTCAAAATGGCTGACGGCCGCTGCCCGCTCACACTTTTTTCTTCTTGTGGAGGAAGGAAGCAGGGGCGCAGCCACCAACTAACTGCAGGCAAAGGGGGAGGGGGGGCACCCAGGGCCAGCTGTGCTGATGGGCACTGGCGAGCCTGCATTGATGCGCACTGATCAGGTTGCATTTGATAGGCACTGGTGCGGCTGCATTGATGGGAACTGGTAAGGCTGCATTGATGGGCACTGATGAGGCTGCATGGATGGGTACTGATGAGCTGCATTGCTGCATTATTTTTGTTAATCCTCCTTTGTTGCTATTAACATTAAATTATGTTACCACAACCTGCATCATATTTGTCTTGCTTCATAACATCAATATCCATTCTAAAATCAGGTGGGCATGGATGGTGAGCTGATTCAGTGGTTCATTGGGCCACTTGACTGGACTTGCCCCCCAGGCCTAAGGCTGCCAGCCCTCCCCTGACTGGAGATACATTATAAACTCCTGATAATGAAATTCCAAGGGGTTCAAATCACTCTCTACCCAGCAAACTTATTATTTGTTCCTTTAATAATTATTAAGTGTAAGCATCCTCTGAAATTTCCATATTTCACTGGTACAAAGCAAGCATCCTTAACTTACACAACTTGTTTGTTGTAGTCTGCCAACTGGATAATACAAGAAAAAACAGTCATTTGCAGTGCTAAAAGGCCTTCGTGGTAACAGGCAGCTGGGATATCAATAATTAAAGACCAGGTGGGTGCTGCCCTCCTCGGAATAGGTAATCCGACAGTCACTGAAAAAAACAAGAAAAAAGGAAGGCGCGCACACCTAGTGCATTACCAAAGACAATTTAACCAGTTCACATCCGCGCTATAGCCAAACGACGGCTACAGTGAGGCTCTGAAATGCCTGGAGGACGTCTATGGATGTCAAATATTACATAGAGGTCAGT
>BLSH010417059.1:452638-476413 GCA_018402905.1 Glandirana rugosa
CGGGGTAATAATCCCTCCTTTTGTGTGGACTTTATACCTCTCTGTTGATCTCGTAGTCCTGATTCCCTTCTGGTCTCCCACCTTATGTGACGGACGTGGTAGTCCCCCGTCTGACATGACTCTTTATTTATCACCACCCCCCCCCTACCTTTCCCTATACACCCCCATTTTTCTTACAACCCCCTATTATCTGTACACCCTATTATCTGTTTGGTCCCTTCTTTTTATATACACCCCAATTCTGTATACCCCCCCCACCACTATTTATTTCTCAGTACAGTCTGCCCCCTGATGGTGCAGGCAGTGTATTCCACCCTCTGGTCTTCCCTTAGTCCTGATGCTCTAGTTGTCTCTCCATATTTCAGGTGTGTTTTCCTCCCTAATAATGGGGCATTTTTTGTCAACTACGTCATCACTGCCAGTCTGATTGGTACCGCCATGGAACTGCTGAGAATTCCAGGTCTCACGGTATATGCTACACGCCTTTGTCTCGCCAAGTCAGTGCCAGAACGTCTCCACGTGAAGCGGGTATGTGTGTCTACAGCACTGCAACACTAGGGGGCTCAGATTTGGGGGTGGGGGGGTTGTCTTGCACTTATCCTGACTGACCTGTCATGTCTTGTTGCAGAGTCAGGCCTATGAGTTCCAGTTTGGCCTGGAGTATGCCTGGACCACATGTGTCTTCTCAGTAGTGATGACCTACAGTATTACCTGCCCCATTATTGTACCCTTCGGTATGTGTTTGTGGTAGACTCCCTCCTCCTTCCTCCATTGTTTATTTCCACTCTCTGCTCTTTTTTAAAGTTTTTAGTGATGACCAGGGCTTTTTTTCAGCAGGAACACGGGGAACAGTGTTCTGGCACCTCCAGAACTGAATGTATGTAATGGCAAAAGGTGCTGGGGTGTACTGGAGGGTCTACTGATGCTGGCTGCTGTAGAATCTAGTGTTGCTAGAGGGGATCTATTTTTGTGAAGGAAGGCAGTCTATTGTTGTTGGGGAGTTCTTCTGTTGTGTGTGGGGGATCTGTTGTTGCTGGGGTGGGTCTTATGTTACTGGGGGTCAGTCATTGCTGGGAGGGATGTACTGTTGAGGGAGGGGTATTTGTTGCTGGTTGCTGGAGGGTCTATTGATGTTGGCTACTGAGGAATCTATTGCTGCTGGAGGGGATCTATTTTTTCAGGGGGGTCTGTTGTTGCTGGGGAGGTCTATGGTTGCTGGTGGGGAATATATTGTTGCTGGGGGTGGGTCTTATGTTGCAGGGGGTCAATCATTGCTGGGAGGGATCTACTGTTGAGGGAGGGACCTAACGTTGCTGGCTGTTAGAGGGTCTATTGATGTTGGCTGTTGGGAGTCCATTGTTGCTGGGGTGTCCATTGTTGTTGGGGATCTATTTCACTGCCTTTCTGGTTATCATTAACAAATTCCATACAAAATGCTTAGCACCACAAAATGATACTTGGTTCTATATTCTCTACAAGGGATAGTACTGGGAGGTGGGTAAGTGGTGGACCCAAGGAACGGTGCTCAGAGGTGGGTAGGGGCGGTGAGTGACTCGGAAGGGAGGAGTTCCTGTACATAAAAAAAGCCCTGGTGATGATCATAATGCAAAGTGTCAGAACATGGGGCGCCATATTGGCTCCTTTTATCGCTGCTGGGTGCAAATAATAAGGCTCGTTGCCATTTTATTGGCCACTGCAGACCATGTGACTGTGTGCAGCATAACGAGATACATTTCAAAATCTAACAAGGCGATATGGTAATACTGCCCTATGCCCACTGATCACTCTGCACTTGTGTGCCTAGTGTGTCTATGCAGCGCTGACGGTGGCTCCTTTTTATTACAGGTCTCATATATCTGCTGCTGAAACACATGACGGACAGATACAACATATACTACGCCTATATCCCCACCAAGCTGAGCCCAAGCCTGCACAGCGCTGCTGCGCAGCAACTCTTGGCTGCTCCCATCCTGTGTGTCTTCTGGCTGCTCTTCTTCTCCGTCCTGCGGCTGGGTAAGATCTGAGCTCCACAACTGTCATCCCGATTTTTAGGAATTGGGATATGTGAGCTGGTGAAGGATGTGTAGTGCTATATGAAGAGACCCACCCCACTTGATGATGTGACCCCCGAAATGAAGTGTCTGTCCTTCCCTGTTATGAAGAGACTCACCCCCCCCCCCCTCCACCCACCATAAAGTGACTCTCCTCTTTCTTTCTGCAGGATCCACACACCCTGTCACTCTGTTCACATTCGTCACCCTGCTCTGCTGTTTACTCTTCTCCATCTTTGGGCTTTGTCTGCGAAAGCTGCGACCGAAGAGACCGTCCAGCTATCAGGTGAGATCAGCAGGGAGATCCCCAGGTTATTCCTCCAGGGGTGTCATGGTTACCTCTAGTCTGCCAGCCACTATCTTCATATTTTTGTTCAGAGTAACATTTAGGCCTAAATGCGGCCAAAATAAAATAAAAAAAATAGCACAAGGGACATAGCTTAGAGTCAGTAGAATGTGTTCCTTGTGCTGATGCCTTTTCTTCTAGTTCAAATCCTTCTTCATCCATACATCACACCCACATCACATTCTGGCTAATAGAATGCATTAACGCTAAACACACATGCAAAAGCGCAACTTTTACCATGGTTTTCCAGCTGCTTTTCTAGGCATTGCGACATGGCTTCTGTGGATGGTGGGCCTGGATACATAGGGTGGGCATAGTCTAGCTCTATTTATAAGAGCCTTAACCCCCACCACAACAGAAGATTATAGCGGCGGGGGTAGGCACGGACAGAGGAAGATTTCAACTAAAAAAAGAGGCATCAGCACAAGGGACACATCCTACTGAAGGTACACTATATCCCTTGTACTGATTTTTCTGTTTTATTTTATTAGGATTTACAGGAGAACTCCATTCTTAAAAATGCATTCCTAGTTTCTTATGGCAGCTCTTTAATAAGTCCATTAATAAGTATCTGAGTTCTGGAGTTGGGATGGGCTATTAAAAATGCACATTTGCTGATCCAAACCACCCAGAATGGGTGTGTCTGTGTCCGCCCTGCCTTAAGGTGAACGTGTGCTTTGTCCACTCAGGGAAAACCAACAAGTCCTTTTTAAAGCAGATCTTCACTGCATCGGAGCACCACAAACACTATTTCATTCATTTTTAATATTCAAAGCAAACTCCCCCATCCATCCATGTCTCTCTGCTTTATTTTGTTGAGAAATCACTTTGAAAAACACCCTCTAGCATTTCTGGCAATGACCATCTTGAGTAAGGGCAAATGATTCATTTAGCATTTACTTCCTGGAATCCATCTGCCCTTAACTCTAGCATGCATGCAGGAGAGTGTGCTTAGCTGAGAAAACCCCTCCTCCTCTCCTGAAGGCTTCTGGGATGTATGACATCATTTGTCTAGGCAAGAAACCAGGAAGTAACTAATTACATGTAAAAAAAAATGTTTAAAACAAGTAAATATGTTATACTTTCCTATTTGCTAATGCCAGCAGCATGAGGATTAACAATAATCAATGCTGATCAGGAGAGTGAAGTTCCACTTTGATTTAGACCTCTACTGAGGCATAGTCACTGCTCCGCTCTGCCGGGAAGTCCTGTGTAAGCTACGACTTTCCAAACTACGGATGGATTGGCCCAGTGCAGTCACATGGGTAGATTTGTATGCTCCTCCATACCTGGAAGTACAGAGTATCCAGAGTCCAACACTGAATGGATAAGTGGGAGAGTTAGGAAAGAATAAGTACAACCTTGTGAGGGGGAAAGGGCAATCAAGCAGACCTGTTGCATTGGCTGTAATTGGAGGGATGATGTATCTGTGCCCTCCCCTACTATGACATGCAGCCAAGGACGCGTGGCCACACAAAGCTGGTAATTTAATGAGTTCTTTCGCATGTGGTTGACTGTTAAAGTTGCTGGCCTACTGGTATGACATTAGAGCAATGAGACTATCTCTTCCATTTTCCTCTGCAGATGTCCGAGCAGGGCGATGGGATGATGCAGGACACCGAACGCAGTAGCATATCGTCTACACTGCAGTCCAGTGTGAGTCTCTCCTGATCTGTCTCCCTTGCTTCTCCCAGATCATCTATAAAGACCCCAGAGAAGAACCATGTTTCAGTCATGGGTGGACACCTGAAGGATGAACCCTCTTTGGCCTTTCCAGTCATTGCAAAGTGTGCAGTAGATGGTTGGAGCTGGGAACTTTAGTGCAGAGATCTCACAAACCTTGCAATGAAGCCGGGGAGGAGAATTTATCCTTCAGTTATCAACTCATAACTGAAATATCCTTCCACAATAAATGAGAGACATTTATTAGACCTGAAAGTGATGGATAGTAACTCTTCCTGTCCTCTCTCCAGGTGTTTGTGGCCTCTGTTCTCCAGGAACAGGACCTCTCCCCCCTGACTTCTCCTGCTCATCCATCATATGGAGCTCTGGAAACCCGAGCTGATAGCCCCAGCGAGAGGCCTGAAGTGGCTCCTGAGAGCTCAGGTGACACCTGCAATTAAGGTGGGAAGAAGATTCTGTACAAGATCTGAGGAGCCAGCTTCATTAGAAGATGTATGTGGGTGCCATACCGGGCCCTGACAGGCCCTTCCTGGTTGGGTCAGGCTGTGTACTGGCGCTCCCTTGTGGTCTTCAGTTCGGTGTAAGTTTTTCTGCTGAGATTCTTCCTGCTGACCATCTCTGAGGTCATTATGTAACCAGCCGAGCGCAAGGAATTCTGCTGCTGAGGGTGGAGCCACACATCTTGGCTCCTCCCATCCACATACTACGGACCCCGAATGTTCCACTTGTGTATGTACGCTCCTTCTGATACCCCTCCGGATAGCTGCGCTCCCTGGCTCCATTTTTGCGTTTGCATGGGGACAGCGCACAGTTTGCATCTATAAAATGTTATTTATGAGGTTGCTGAATTTTGCCAAATATAATTTTACATGAGAACGCCATTGTGTCTGTCTGCTGATATGTGAATTCTAGGTTCCAGGGGGATTGTCATGCATGGGGGATGGTCTTTAGAGGAGAGGAGCAGTGGAATGCTTCGTGCTCCGGCGTGTCCTGTCCAGGGGTGTTCTCTGTGCATGTTTATCTCTTTTGTTTGTATTGGTATGACACAAAATAGAGAAACAAAAAGCCAAAATCTGACACATTCCATGCAAAACTCCAAAAATGGACTGGACAAAATGACTGGCATCTTCTCAAAATTGTAAGAAATAATTGCATTCCAAGTTTGTGATGAGCCTGTAATTAAACTCACCCATATCAATTAACAGGTGCTCCAAATGAGTCACAGCGGCACCAGTTAAAATGGTGAAAGGGTGCTCCAAATGTAGAGTCACAGCGGCACCAGTTAAAATGGTGAAAGGGTGCTCCAAATGTAGAGTCACAGCGGCACCAGTTAAAATGGTGATAAATTGACTCAACCTTTCTTTCCTGTGTCTCTGTGAGCCACACAGAGCATGGAGAAGAGAAAGAGGAGCAAATAATTGTGTGAGGGTTGTGAAAAGCATGGACAATCTCAAGGTTACAAGTCCATCTCCAGCCTCTGAGGCTGGGTTCACACTATTGCGAATTGGATGCAGATTTTTCTGCATCCAATTCGCATCCCAGGAGCCTGTGACCGTCTCGCAATGGAGCTGGTTCACACTTCTCCGGAGCGGCTCTGGAGTGAATTGCACAAAAGTCCTGTGTGTCTTCTGGTCCGTTTCAGGTACGAATTCAGACAAAAATTCGGACCTGAAACGGTGAACAGGGATGCACCGGACCCCTGTCCGTACGGCAGTGTGAACCCAGCCTTAATGTTCCTGTGTCCACTGTGCGCAATATTATCAAGAAGTTTACAGCCCATGGCACTGTAGCTAATCTCCCCGGACGTGGACGAAAGAGAACAATTGATCATAGAGTTTGCCAATACTTACCTGAGGAGGCCGAATTCCCTTTGGGAGAATGTGCTGTGGACAGACAAAACAAAATGACAGCTTTTTGGTAAAGCCCATCATTGCGCTGTTTTCAGAAGAAGAAATGAGGCCTTTAAAGGAAATAATACAGTCCCTACAGTCACACATGGTGGAGGTTTACTGATGTTCTGGGGTTGCACTGCTGCATGGCATTATGAAATCTGAAGACTACCAAAGAATTCTTGGATGCAGTGTTGGGCCCAGTGGCAGAAAGTTGGGCCTCCGTCAGAGGTCATGGGTCTTACAGCAGGACAATGACCCAAAGCACATCAAAAAGCACCCAGAAATGGTTTAAGTGCTAGTTCACACCAGATGCAGTTCCGTGCACTTTTTTATGCACTAAAAATGCATGCACAGTGTTTTCCATGTATTCCAATGGCTCTAGTTCACACCAGTGCAGTCAGTTTCCAGTGCAGAAAAAATGTAGAGCATGCTGCATTTCTTCTGCACAGAACTGTACTGGAACATAGCAAATTGTATCATAAATGCACTGGAACTGCGTGTGGTGTGAACACAATTTGCTATGTTCCAGTACAGTTCTGTGCAGAAAAAATGCAGCATGCTCTACATTTTTTCTGCACCAGAAACTGACTGCACTGGTGTAAACTATAGCCATTTAAATACATGGAAAACACTGCATGCATTTTTAGGGACAAGTTACAGCACAAAAACACACTCCGGATACATTCTGGATCAGTTTTTGCTTACAGTTCACACCACACGCAGTTCCAGTGAGTGTTTGTTATAGTTTGCTATGTTCCAGTACAGTTCTGTGCAGAAAAAATGCAGCATGCTCTACTTTTTTTCTGCACCAGAAACTGACTGCACTGGTGTGAACTAGAGCAGCGTTTTTCAACTCCAGTCCTCAAGGCACACCAACAGGTCATGTTTTCAGGATTTCCCTCAGATGAAACAGCTGCGGTAATTACTAAGGCAGTGAAACTGATCAAATCACCTGTGCAAACTCATGGAAATCCTGAAAACATGACCTGTTGCTGTGCCTTGAGGACTGGAGTTGAAAAACACTGAACTAGAGCCATTGGAATACATGGAAAACACTGAATGCATTTTAGTGCAGAAAAAAAGCGCAGGGAACTGCATCTGGTGTGAACTAGCACTTAAACCATTTTTGGGTGCTTTTTGATGTGCTTTGGGTCATTGTCCTGCTGTAAGACCCATGACCTCTGACGGAGGCACGGAACTGCATCTGGTGTGAACTAGCAGTAAGACAAAATGCTGGAGAGTATTGAAGTGGTCAGCATCGAGTCCAGATCTAAATCCCATAGAGCCCCTGTAGAGAGATCTCAAAACAGCAGTTGGGAAATGGAACCCATTCCAATCTGAGAGACCTGGAGCAGTTGGCGAAAGAAGAGTGGTCCAAAATTCCAGTAGAGAGGTGTGAGAAAACTCATAGATGGTTACAGGAAGTGATTGATTTCAGCTATTTTTTCCAAAGGGTGTGCTACCGAATATTAAAGCGGAGTTCCACCCAAAAGTGGTACCTCTGCTTATTTGCTTCCCCCCCAGTGCCACACTTGGCACCTTTCGGGGGGGGGGGGGATAGGGACCTGTTTTTGACAGGTCCCCACCCCCACTTCTGGGAGACCCTCGGAGGTTTGGCCTCCTCCTCCTTCCTCCACTGCCAGGCCAATTAGAAAGTGCAGTGCTCTTCGCGGATGCACAGTAGGGAACTGGCTGTGAAGCCTAAAGGCATCACTGCCGGTTTCCCTTAGTGGAGATGGCGACGGCAGCACCCGACAGCTGATCCAAAAATTGTGGGCTCCCTGGACAGGTAAGTGTCCATATATTAAAAGTCAGCAACTACGGTATCTGTAGCTGCTGATTTTTAATTTTTATTTTCCCCAGGGGGAAGTCCTCTTTAAATTGAGGGTGCTAATAATCTTGTCCAGTCCATTTTAGGAGTTTTGTGTGGAATGTGTCAGATTTGGCTTTTTGTTTCTCCACTTTTTTGTGTCATACCAATACAAACATGATAATGCCTAAACATCTGTAATTGTAGCAATTTTCTGGGTGAAGTGGTGCATGATCTGACAGAAATGCAGGGGTGCCAATATTTTTGGCCATGACTGTATGTTTCAGCTGCTGACTCCAGGATATCAGTGCAGGCACTTGTCAGAGGTGACAGAAGAGGCCTTATCTATCACTGAAATATGAACTGTATTGCTATACAATCCTCAGTAGGCATCAGACCTGCAAAGTGGAAGTTTGAATCCGATTGGTGGCTAGGAGGCATAGTCAGGGCAGAAGGTGATTGGATTACTGTCTGTCTGCACTGCCCATAGCAACCAATCATAATACAGCTTGGAAGGACTATGTGACTGGTTGCTGTTTGTAAGTTAGAATAAATCTGTTGACCTCAACCATAAACCTGCAATTTCCAGAGATCACTCTGCAGACGGTTCATTTTAGGAAAGGACATCTACTGCTGGCCGCACTCAGGCAAGCTCCTCTGACAGCTCTGCGGAGGTGGAGCTGCTGGCTGTAGATGATGTGATTGGATCACTTTAGCCCTCACACTACATAATTGTTAGTCGTCCTGTGTGTGGCTGGAGAAGGGGGAATGGTAAACACAAAGAAGCAGATCTGAAATTTCATAATCTCAGCACTTCGTTTGTAAGGCCATTATAGCAAAACACGGACATTTTTAGTTTCCTCATAAAGTCAGGTTATATTAGCGTCCCTGTTGGGAAGGGGGGGGGTCTCTCTCACTTTCTGGGGGGGGGGGGGGGCAACAATAGTTTTGAGTTTGTGTAGACGGGTGTTCATGTCAAACACAGCGGCTGCATTTCAACTGCAGTTCAAACGTACCTCAATAGGAGGCGCTGCAACTTATATTATCTGCAAAATAGGAATCTTATGTATCAAAGCGTTTACAAAAATAAGGCCTGGTTCACACCTATGCAGGTTGCATATTGTTGGTGCATTTTGCAATACACATTTTTGATCCATTGAAGTCTCTGGAACCAAGAATCCGAAAAAAGCTCCTGGCCTTTTCCATAAAATGCACAGGTGTGAATATGACCCATAGGAAACCGTGTTAAATGGAATGCAATGTGTTTCTGCAAAACTGAAAATGGACTAAAAAATGCATAGGTGTGAACCAGGCCTAACTGTACGCTGGATACAACAGACAATCAGATTATTCCTTTTCACCATGGATTGGGACAGAATGGAGGGTGAATCTGACTGGTAGCTGACTATACCGTCAAACACTGTGATAAAGAAGATCTAAAGCGGTGGACACATCCAGTTCATCGGTTTCATGGCTCATACCCTCTAATAAACTGCACACCACCTCCAGTGCCCCCTTACACACCGCACACCCTTGCCAGTGTTCCCCAACAAACCTCACACCCCTATTATACTGCTCAATCCATTCTGGTGTTTCCCCATCTCTCACCCCTTCTGCCATCCATGACATATTGCACAGCACTTTCCAGTGTCCCCCAACACACCTCAAGGCCCCCCATCAAGCCTTATGCCCTCCCCTCTCCACCATTCCAACACACCACATGCCCCCTCTGATGTTCACCGACACACCTCATGCCCTGTACACGTGTTACCCGGTAAACTTTGCATCCCTTTAGGCGTTCCCTTACAGCAGATTTCCCCTTTGGTGTTACCCAACACACCCCCCTCCCTCCTGTATCCCCCAATAAATTGCACAGCCATCACTTCTTCCAGTTTAATATTCAATAAACTGCATGTCAGCCACAAACAAACTTTAGGGGTCCCGATGTCAGGGGGGCCCACAGCAGCCAATCACATGTGATGCACTTCTCTCCTGCTGCTGGTATGGGGGAGACAAGTAATAAAGATCAACAAAGTATTTGCTGTCTGGCGTATTTCTGATCTCTTCACCAATACCCTTCCAGTTTATGACCATCATTCACCTCCAGCTTCTGCTGTTAAAACAGATTGCCCCAGAGTTGTCAGAATAAATAAAATGACAGAAATTCTGTAAAAACTGATAACAATTTTGTTGGATTGTTGTTACTGAACTGAAAATATTGAAATTAGAAGAAAAAGACTCTGAAAAACGCCCATAAATGGGCAGGAAATTAAGCAGACCTTGGTGGCAACTGATATCTGATTGGATGCTATGGGTGGCCCTAACTTGCAATTGGTCCCCCGCACCCTCCTGAGGTGAGGCCAGTGAATATGTGGATTCTTTCTTCCTGGCTGATTCTGAACAGTCATCGGTGAATATGGAGCTGGCCTTGCCCCCCCCCCGTGTTGGCACATAACGAGCACCCACCATGTCAGACGTGTGGCACACCAAGTCCAGCTTACAGTGGTGTAGTGTGAGCAGACTGCTATATAGAGACTGTACAATGACACACAACAGAGTACGGACACACAACGTGGCACAGACATATAATGAGGAGAACACACAGGCCGCAATGCTGTACACACTATGGTGACACAGTGCCGCCTCCGCTACAGGCTCCACAAACAATGAGAATCCCAGCCCTGCACCCATGAAAGGGTCTCCACTGTTGTCTTGTCCTTCACTCCATGCATTCTTCTCATTCACTCTGCTGTTCTCTGTACCAGCCACGGCTCATGGCACCCACCACTACAGCGTACAACTGAGTCCACGCTTCTCGGGTCTCTGGTGTGAACAATTCTCCCAGACCAGATTCCAGAGCGAAGAGCAGCGACTCGCCCACCGTCTGTAGAAAAAAAAAGACCTCTTAGAAGTTCTGCTTTCAAACAGGCGTTACACCAGCCGTTGTAGAGATTCTCAACTGACATCAACTGCACTGGGTGAGAACTGTTAAAGAGCTACTTAGCCTAAAAGTAATATTTCAGTGTTTGGTGGGAAGCATCTGTTGATTACTTCTATGTCTCAAGGCACCTGTGGTGAGATCTCTGCATTTGGGAGATCCAGTTCACAGGAGTTCTCCATTAGGCATCTCTGCACCAAGACCACCAGAAGGCCCCACCGTACCCCTGGGGTGACCTCTTTCACTCCACCCTCCTAAGTTGACCCCTCTGACCGCTGGCTGTACCTGGACTAACCTTTCTGACCACTATCACTGCCTGCAGTGACCTATCTGACCACTGCCCCCACATGAAGTGACATCCTCTGAGCACTGACCCTCCCTAGATACCTATCTGACCATCAGCCCAACTGGGGTGATCTCTCAACACAATCCCTTTTTGGGGTGACCCCTTTGACCCATAGCCATACCTGAGGTGACCTCTGACCACTATACGTGCCTGGGGTGACCTCTCTGACCATTATGCCTCCCTCAGATGACATCTTTGGCCATCGGCCCTTCTTGGGGGTGACCTCTTTGATCAACAGCCCCACCTGGGGTGGCCTCTGACCACCATCCCTATCTGGGATGGCCTACCTGACCATGCCTCCCACAGGGTGACCCCTCTGACTATCTGCTCCATCCATCTAATTACACCTCTCTAGGGGTCTTAAAAAATAGCTTATTATATATTTACCGTTTTTAGTCTTTTACCATGAAAAGATATTTGCTGGAAATGAAATGGCAGTGTGCATTTTGGATTGTCAGCTTGTGGGAACAGGTAGACTTGTTATCTAACTGGACCACCAGGAAGCCCTACCTGACCACTCTTCACACACGTGAGGGTTTCCCCTTTTGATCACACCCTACAGGGTTGACCCCCCCCCCCCCACCTGTCAGTCCTGTTTGGAGCGACATCTGACCCTTCTAACCACCGCCCCCCAAATGCAGTGACCTCTCCGTCAGGTCTCGCTGGAGTGACCCATCTGACTACCAGCCCCACTTGGAGTGACCTACCCCTATCACTATCCCTCCCTGGAGTGACCCCATTGACCAACAGCCCCGCCTGGGATGACTCATGACCACCATCCTGTCTGAGTTGGCCTTTATGACCACTGTCTCTCCCTGAGTTTACCTCTGACAACTGTCCCTCTTAGGGGTGACCCCTTTGATTAACAACTCCAGCTGTGGTGATCCCTGACCATCATCCCTGTCTGGAGTGATCTCTATGACCATGTTCCCCCCAGGGTGCCCTCTCTGAAAATCTGCCCCAATCGTCTATCTTCACCTCTCTGGGGCCCTTTAGATATATCTGATTTTACATTTAAAGATTTTGGCATGTTATCATGAGAAGACATTTGCTGCATAATAATGGTGTGATAAGCAAACATCTCCCACCTTGAACGATTCCAACTTGACGCCAGTAGCGCGATGTTTGCGTCCCAGGCCGGTCAGATATTCGTCCAGAGATGACAATGAGTCCAGGCTTCTAACCGCGGCATCAATAACAGTCATAACCTGAGAAGAGAGCACAGCTGCAATAAAACATACTATCACTAGCACATATCTGACATGGAAACATGTGGGGGATAGGGGTAACCTATTAAGAGCAACCAACAACCTTACACTGATGAAGGGCCGGATTTATAGGGGGCAATTGTCCTGGACCCCCCTGACAGAAGGGACCCCCTTCTATACAATAATTATACAATACAATATAAAATAATTATATGTAAAATAATAAAAAAATAAATAAAATATAAAATGTATAATAAAAAGTCTTGGGAAGTAATATTTTGCCGGCCATCATCTGTAACACGTGGGGATTGGTATATTGTATCCTTTTTCAAAAATGTATTTTTGACGGCTCAAACAAACCACACAGAGCACTATAACTGCGTGTGTGTGGGCATGTGTGACCTCAGAATGATGTTGTGTCATGCATCTTAAAAATCTGTGACTGTCATTGCCCCAGGCCCCCCAAGGTTTGAATTTGGCCCTGCCTGACTGCAGCACGGTCCAGTGGAGGGTGAAGGTGCGCAGTAACTTCTAGTCCTTAGACTGACCAGAAGGAATCTGAACTTTTTATGTGAATGATGAGATACCAACCTTGGAGAATCGGACCAAGGAGACAGTTACTCACTTTGCGGATGTGTTCGCTGAACTCACTGGAGCGCAGACATTCCTGGACGGTCGAGAAATGAGCAGAATTGTACTGGAAGAGGAAGACTAAGTCCGGCTCCAACTCGAACAACCTGCAAGAGAGCCAGAGACAATCACATACAAGAAATTTTCCAACACTTGGTGAGATCAATTGATAATATGATGGAGCAATCCATGACCATTCCCTGACTTGCGAGAACTTTGCTGACACTTCAGAGACCCTCCAGCTGTAATAGATCCACCCTGATCTGGAATACTACAGATATACTGTAGCTGGTCCTTCTAGACGGAGCATGGGCAGACAGAAAGATCAGTGTCAGCTCCATATATGTGTTATCACTTCTACACAGAGAATTACTTTTATTGAAATTCAGAAACAGAGTGCAGGGAACAAAATATAACTAGTATTCAGGAAATAAAAATCTATTACACAGACATCACTAAATCCGCAATGCCCATCTTTCTCCTTTACAGTTTGAGCTAAACCCTTATAATGCCAGAAAGGAACAACCACTCAGAAATGATCCTTTACTTGGGTTCACCAAAAGTCGTCACTCAGTGGCACTGGTGGAGATAGAGGCTACATCAGTCTCTGATGAGGGCGCACTGTCCGTGGTCTGTAGTCCCCATCTCCTCCAGTGTCAGGGTGGCTGAGCGAAGTCCACAACTGACAGATGATGAGATCATAGAGAAGATTAATGGCCGTTTGTGGAATGAAGAGAGAATCCTCTAAGTAAACAAATCCTGTTTACCCCGGACAAGTTCCCATGCCTATATAAAAACTTGAATTATATTTATAATTTGTGTGGTGCCTCAAAAGTCTGATTTCTTCCTTTTTCTAGAAGGTTCATGTCCCTGGCCTTGTTGCTGGTAATAGGTTTCAGGGGTCATACCAGGGTGGAATCTTTTCTTCATCAGTTTCACCAGATTACGAAAGAAGACATCAGGATGAGAAGTGCCAGTTTGATAGGAGCCATAAATGAGACCAGAATTCCTGTTCTGAGTCTGACCGCACCAGAACCATCAAATGATTTTGATAGGTTGGCAGTGGCTCTGATCTTGGCAGTGGCTCAATGGTGGCCAGTAAGGATGGGCTCGGGCGTGTTTGCAAGTGCACGTGCCCGAGCCCACCAGGAAGTGAACCCGGCACTGCGCTAATCACAGGCAGGGAGACATTCCCCGATCGCTGCAACCACGCATCGAGGAAATGTCTCACTGCCTGTGATTAGCGCAGTGCAGGGTTCACCTCCTGGCGGGCACGCGCACTTGTGAACACGCCCGAGCCCATCCTTACTGGCCAACATTGAGCCACTGCCAAGATCAGAATTCCTGTCCAGAGTCTGGCCACCATTGGAGCCATTGCCAAGTTCAGAATTTCTGTCCCGAGTCTGGCCACCATTGGAGCCATTGCCAAGATAAGAATTCCTGTCCCAAATCTGGCCACCATTGGAACCATTGCCAAGATTGGAATTCTTGTCCCGAGTCTAGACACCATTGCAGCCATTGCCAAGATTGGAATTCCTATACCGAGTCTGGCCACCATTGGAGCCATTGCCAAGATCGGAATTCCTGTCCATAGTCTGGCCAACATTGGAGCCACTGCCAAGATCAGAAATCCTATGCCAAGTCAGGCCATCTTTGGAGCCATTGCCAAGATCAGAATTCCTGTCCCAAGTCTGGGCATCATTGGAACTATTGCCAAGATCAGAATTCCTGTCCCAAGTCTGGCCACCATTGCCAAGATCAGAATTCCTGTCCCGAGTCAGGGCACCATTGGAGCCATTGCTAAGATCAGAATTCCTGTCCCGAGTCTGGCCACCATTGGAGCCTTTGCCAAGATCAGAATTTCTATCCTGAGTCTGGCCACCATTGGAGCCATTGCCAATATCGAAATTCCTATCCCCAGTCTGGCCACCATTGGAGCCATTGCCAAGATCGGAATTCCTGTCCCGAGTCTGGACACCATTGAAGCCATTGCCAAGATCGGAATTCCTGGCATGAGTCTGGACACCATTGGAGCCATTGCCAAGATCAGAATTCCTGTCCCAAGTCTGGCCACCATTGGAGCCATTGCCAAGATCAGAATTCCTCTCTTGATTCTGGATACCAGGCAGGATCAGAATACCTGACCTGAATCTGGCCACTATCAGTGTCATTACAGGGATCACAATTCCCTTCACCCTCATCAGTCTGAACAATTAATATTCTCTGCCATCTTCACTCATTGGTCTCCGTGAAGTCTGAGAACTGAACTGTTACTCCTCTGACCAGCTCCTCAACAATGCATCTTATTCTGCCAGACTGATTGACAAATCATTTCTGAATTACAATATGCAAAATTCTGGCTGGGCCATATCACGGTGTTAATTCATACCATGGCATCACGCTTGGAACCCCAGCATTTGGTTTTCCATTAAAGCGGTATTAGGCTCGGTTCACACTGCAGCGATGCGGGAACCCAGCGAATCCACTGCGGGTTCCCGCATCGCACGTCTCCCACTATGCGAACTGTGGGGAGTGTCAATACAATGTTAATGACACCCCCAAATCAGTTCGCATATCGCACTGCGAACTCGCACAGGAATTGAACCACCATGCGATCCGATTCTGACCCTGCAAAAATAAAAGGGTCCTGTGTGAGTTTGCTCCGATTGCGATGCGAATTTAGCCATACAATGTCTATAGCTGAATTTGCATCGCACAGAGATTGCATATGGTTCACACTGCAGTGCCGTGCGAATCATATTGAGATCGCTGCAGTGTGAACCCAGCCTTAGACTCTAAAGAAAGCATTTATTATATTGCATGGAGTTTGCATGTTCTCTCTGTGCCTGTGTGGGTTTCCTCTGGGTATTCTGGTGTCCTCCCACACTCCAAAGACATACTGGTAGGTTAAAGTGGAACTTCACTCTCCCAATTAACATTATTTTTAATCCTCATGCTGTTAGCATTAGTAAATAGGTAGAGGTATAACATATTTGCAGAGGCGTAACTAGAACCTTCAGGGCCCCGGTGCAAGAAATTATGAAGGGCCCCCTGACCCCTGGCCAGGTCCCTTCCCTCTTCCCACTGATCCTGGGGCCCTTTACTCCCATCGTGGGTCCCTTTTATTACGGTACTGCAGTGGGGCCCTTTCACAAGTTCTGCAGCAGGCCCCAGGGGGACCAGGGAAGCACACAGGGGCCCTGGGAACAGCAGAAGACAAGTAAACTGGATAGAGGAAAATGGAGGAGATTGGGTCCTCTAAATGCCACCCCCGCCATCCCTCCTATTCAGGTGTACAAGGGAGGCACATGGGCCCCCTGGACCATGGGGCCCGGTTGCAATTGCAACCCCTGCAACCCCTATCGTTACGCCCCTGCATATTTGTTTTAAACTTGTTTTTTTTACATTTCTTTAGTTACATCCTAGTTTCTTGCCTAAGCAAATGATGTCATACATCCCAGGAGTCTTCAGAAGGGGAGGTTTTCTCAGCTAAGCACACTCTCCTGCGTGCATGCTTGATTGAGCTATGGGCAGATGGATTCCAGGAAGTATATGCTACATTAATCAATTGTCCTTACTCAAGAAGGCTACAGCCAGAAATGCAAGGGGGTGTTTTTCAAAATACCATGGAAACCTGGTTTGATTTGAATAATAAAGATTAATTAAAATAGTATTTTTAGTTTGTGGTGCCCAGATGCAGTGTAGGTCCACTTTAACCGCTTGCTGACCAGCCGCCATCGTGCGACTCGCCACCGTGATCGCCTGTTACAGAGGCATAATGGAGATCTATCGATGTAAACACGGCGGATCCCCATTCTGTCAGGGGACATGACAGTGATCTACTGTTCCCTGTGATTGGGATCAGTTAGTTCTGTCATGCCCCGGCCAGCCCAGCCGCCAGAGAGTTAGAACACGCTTAACCCCTTGATCGCCTCCTACAGTTTAACCCCTTCCATGCCAGTGACATTTATATAGTAACCAGTGGCTACTTAAAACTCTGATTGCTGTATAAATGTCAATGGTCCCAAAAAAAGTGTCAAAAGTATCCGATCTGTCTGCCACAATGTCGCAATCCCGCTAAAAATCGCAGATCGCCGCCATTACTAGTAAAAAAAAAAAAAAAAAAAAAAGATAAAAATACCATAAATCTATTCCCATAGTTTGTAGACACTATAACTTTTGTGCAACCCAATCACTATATGCCTATTGCAAATTTTTACCAAAAATATGTAGAAGAATAAATATCGGCCTAAACTGAGGAAGAAATTCATTTTATTACATTTTTTGGGGATATTTATTATAGCAAAAAGTAAAAAAAATATTGTTTTTTGTTTATAGCGCAAAAAATAAAATCTGCAGAGGTGATCAAATACCACCAAAAGAAAGCTCTATTTGTGGGGAAAAAAAGGACATCAATTTTGTTTGGGTACAATGTCGCACGACCGCGCAATTGTCAGTTAAAGCGACATAGTGTCGAATCACAAAAAGTGCTCTGGTCAGGAAAGGGGTAAATCCTTCCGGGGCTGAAATGGTTAATTGGCTCCTATCTAAATTGGCCCTGGTATGTATAAATGTGAGTTAGGGACTTTAGATTGTAAGCTCTTTGAGGACAGGGACTAATGTGAATGTACAACATATTTGTAAAGCTCTGCGTAAATTGACGGCGCTATAGAAGTACTTGTAAAAATGCAGCTTACCAATTCTTAGATGTGATGGCTGCATTCGTTTTCTTTAACCACTTCCCACCCGGCCTATTGACAAATGACGGTAGGGCGGGAGGTTCGTTGTCCTGACTGGACGTCATATGATGTCCTCAAGATAACCTGCGATCGCGCGCCCTCTCCTGATGGAGGGGCTGTGCTGAATGTTTATCAGTGATCACCACACTGGACCACCAGGGAGCCCCCCAGGAACAACATAAGGAGGCCACCCAGGACCACCAGGGAGAGGATCTGGAGGCTGCCCAGGGACCACCAGGGAACCCTCACTAGACCACCAGGTAAGGGCAATACAGTGCACTGTAGGGATGGCACTGTGCCCATATGTGATGCCTGCCAGTGCCATCCCTAACTGTGCTATATGCACCGGTGGCCACCAGTGCCATGTACCAGTCCCTACCTGTGCTGCTTATCAGTGTCCACCTGTGCCACCTATCAGTGCCACCTATCAGTGCCGCATATCACTGCCACCTATCAGTGCCACCTATCAGTGCCCGTTAGTGTTGCTTATCAGTGGCGCCTATCAGTGCCCATCAGTGCTGCATATATGTGCCCCATAATCAGTGCAACCTTATCAGTGCCACCTCATCAGTGCCAATCTGTACTGCCTCATCAGTGCCTGTCGGTCTAGCCTCATCAGTGCCCATCAGTGTAGACACAAAAGTGCCCGTCAGTGATGGAGAAAATGTTCTTATGCAAAGTTTTATGACAGAAACAAAGAAAAACTTTTTTTTCAAAATTTTCAGTCTTTTTATATTTGTAGCGCTAAAAATAAAAAAACGCAGAGGTGATCAAATACCCCCAAAAGTAATCTCTATTTGTGGGAACAAAATGATAAAACATTTTGTTTGGGTACAGTGTTGCACAACCGCGCAATTCTCATGCAAAGCCCAACAGCACTGAAAGCTGAAAATTGGTCTGGGCGGAAAGTGTTTTAAGTTCCTGGTATTGAAGTGGTTAAAGTGTTGCTAAACCCACAACTGTAAAATCAGTCTGTATATTCAGTAAATCATGCTTGTTATACTCACTGTGGAACCTAAGAGGTTAAAATGGTTGTAAACTCTCTTAAAAAAGAACCTCCAAGACAAAAGGCATAATGAGCTAGTATAAGTATATATAAATTGTCGCTTTAAGTGAACCATAAATACATAAGTAATGATATTCTTAAGTTATTTAACAACTTAAATCAAACCAATCCTTAAGCATACATAATAAATTGAAATTAAATCTAGTTGAGAGAAAAGTTCATATATGGTGAAGAAAACGTGAAAAATGGTGTGCAAAAAGGAGAATACGGAGACGATTTCCAAAGAAAAAAAATAAGTAGAAGCATCAATCAGGTCTGGGCTCGCAATATAAAAGGGGGCGGCTCTGGCGTGAACTGTGCCGCCTGTCAGCAGATGTAGCATTTCTTCACGACAGGGTCCATACCCCGTCTACCTCTTCAAATGTTTAATCAATGGTTTCATGCAGTGTCCCCTATTCCCAGGGCTAGAGGTGATGATAGCTATTAGAAAATCTTGCCCTTTTTCCATTACCACCACACAAGTAGACCCGGAGGGATGTTTCCTTTTTCTAAAGGGGACCATACAGGGCCAGTATTATACACTTGCATCTATATATGCCCCCAATACCCGAACCATTCATTTTCTGTCTAGTATGCTGAAGAAGCTGGATGACTTCAGGGAAGGTTTTTTGGTATTGGGAGGAGATTTTAATGTAACAAACCCTATAGTTTAGACACCTCATCAGGTAGGTCCCCGCTTTCTTTCAAAGCAATTAAGCATGCAAAACAACTTTTTAGATCTTTACACATGGTGGATAGTTGGAGGGTGCTTCATAATAAAGAAAAAGATTATAGTTACTATTCTAAAACCCACAATACATACTCATGACTGGATCTATAGTTGGTGGATCAGTATTATGTGAGCCATGTATGCTCGGCTACCATTGAATCTATCACAATTTCTGATCACTCCCCGATTACCTTGTCCCTATGCCCACTCCACAATGAACAACGGGAGAGGACGTGGAGATTAAACAAATCCATTTTAGATAACAAACAGGTGGTAGAGGCGGTGTCACAGAGGATGGCAGCATACTTTGAGATAAACTCAACTGAGGAGGTGTCTAAACGGGCAATCTGGGAGGCTCATAAGGCGGTAATCAGGGGAGAAACAGAAGGAAGTTGAGGAATTGCTGGATAAAATACATGATTTAGAGACTAGACAAAGCGCAGACAGGCGGAATAGAGGCCCAGCAATTAGAAGTACCAAGAGAAGATCTCTCCAGGTGCCTAGATCGTAAAATTAAGGAAAAATACAGGTACTTCACACACCGCTTTTATGAACAGGGAAACAATAAGGAAATAGTGGACACCAAGTCAATAGCGGCAGAATTCCATCACTTCTATGCAGGCCTATACAACATCCCTACAACCCCCCATGACAGGGAAAAGGGAAAGAAAATTGAGAGGATTCAGGAGTATCTCAAAAACAACACCCTCCCGAGTTTGTCTGTGGAAGTCAGAGAGCAGTTTATTACCGTGGAGGAATTGAGTAAAGCTATTTAAACTGCACCATTAGGGAAGAGTCCAGGGCCGGGTGGCCCAACGAATGGTTATTAGAAGAAATTCATGTCGATACTGGTAAACCCTTTGAGTAATTACTTTAACCATATAACAGCCTCCAACCCATTGCCCCCAGAGGCCCTGCTGGCCTATGTGATGGTACTCCCCAAACCAGGGAAAGATACGCAGTATTGCGCTAACTACAGACCCATCTCTCTTCTTAATTCTGACACCAAATGAATGGCTAAGATACTAGCTCTCCACTTACAAGATCATATAGTGAGACTAGTCCACCCTGATCAAACGGGATTCATGAGAGGCTGGGAGGTTCGAGATAACACAGTAAGAGCACTAAATGTCCTCCACTGGTCCCAAGCTGGACCAGAGAGGTCGCCAAGAGTAATACTAGCAATGGATGCCAAAAAAGCATTTGACAGGGTGGACTGGACTTTCATGAGGGAGGTGTTAAGAGGGATGGGTCTGGGGGAGCGCATGATGGGGTGGATTATGGTCCTATATGCGGACCCCAAAGCAAGGGTAAAGGTTAATGGGACACTATTGGAATATTGTAAAATAGGAAATGGGACCAGACAGGGGTGCCCATTGTCACCCCTGGTTTTTGCGATGGTTTTGGAACCATTCCTTAATAAAGTTTGGAGTAACCCAGGGATTGCAGGGATTAGAATTGGGGCAGAAGAGCATAGGGTCTCCGCTTATGCTGATGACCTTTTGTTCCTCCTTTCATTGCCCAAGACAACGTTGCCTGCACTGATGTCAGAGGTAAATACATTTGGTGGGCTATCTAATTTTAAAATTAATTTTGGGAAATCTTTGCTCTTTCCCATACATGTGCCCCCTTTTGAAACAATTATTCCCATTTATTTGGCAAACAGATTCATTGCCATATCTTGGAATACATATTACCACAGATACTAAAGCACTATATGAACTTAATTACAGAACTTTGTTAAATAATATAACAGGGAATTTACAAGGATGGAGGGACCAGAGTTTGATGTGGTTTGGTAGAGTGAATGCACTCGAGGATTACACTACAAAAAATAATTTACATATTCCAGACAGTACCCATAGCACTCCCTCAGAATTTTTTTAAACAGATTAGGAGATTATTCAGGTCATTTATTTGGAAAGATAGATGCCCTAGAATCGCATTTGACATGTTGCTTTGGAGTGGAAGGGGGAGTAGGGCTTCTGGATGTAGCACTATTATAAGGCAGTGTCACTAATGCGTATACTAGACTGGTGTCAGGACGGTGGGTTGCTCTAGAGAAAACCATGGCTGGGAGGAACCTAGCAGGAGCCCCCTGGATCCCCACAATATCCAGAGGCCTCGCAGAGTGGACATCCCCTCTATCGCGAAACACCTTGATGGTTTGGGACAGATTGAATAAGGAAACTAAATTTGCACCACAAACATCACCGTTGGCACTACTGGGGGGATATCCGTGGTTCCCACCAGGAGAGGAAAAGGGATTTCTGGGGACATGCGAGGCAGATGGGAATATGGCATGGGCCAAGTTTGCCCCACGGGGAGCGTTATTGGCCCTGACAGAGCTGGTTCAGGCATTAGGAAATATGCCGATGGTGACATGGAGATATCATCAAATAACAGATTTTTTTCAACAAATTAAGACCCCGAATGAGGCCAGTGGAGGCACTGACTACGCTCGAGACACTATGTGCTGATGCTTTGGAGATTAAACATCCCCTATCCCAGATGTACAGACTGATTCTTAGTGCTCAGGGCACATCAACCCCCTATTATATAAAAGAATGGAAAAGGGAATTGAACTACACATTTTCACCATTGGAAATCAAGAAACTGATTAAATCTACACATGCAACCTCGATTAGTTCACAGACACAAGAGGTGTCATATAAATTCCTGGCCAGATGGTATCGCACACTTGCCAAGATGGCGCAGATGCATCTGACCAAGGAGGACAAATGCTGGAGAGGGTGTAAACAAAAGGGTACATACAGTCAGGTCCATAAATATTGGGACATCGACACAATTCTAATCTTTTTAGCTCTATACACCACCACAATGGATTTCAAATTAAATGAACAAGATGTGCTTTAACTGCAGACCTTCAGCTTTAATTTGAGGGTATTTACATCCAAATCAGGTGAACGGTGTAGGAATTACAACAGTTTGCATATGTGCCTTCCACTTTTTAAGGGACCAAAAGTAATGGGACAATGGCTGCTCAGCTGTTCCATGACCAGGTGTGTATTATTCTCTCATTATCCCATTTACAAGGGGCAGATAAAAGGTCCAGAGTTCATTTCAAGTGTGCTATTTGCATTTGGAATCTGTTGCTGTCAACTCTCAATATGAGATCCAAAGAACTGTCATTATCAGTGAAGCAAGCCATCATTAGGCTGAAAAAACAAAACAAACCCATCAGAGAGATAGCAAAAAAAAATAGGTGTGGCCAAATCAACTGTTTGGAACATCCTTAAAAAGAAAGAACGCACCGGTGAGCTCAGCAACACCAAAAGACCCGGAAAACCACGGAAAATAACTGTGGTGGATGACCGAAGAATTCTTTCCCTGGTGAAGAAAACACCCTTCACAACAACAGTTGGCCAGATCAAGAGCACTCTCCAGGAGGTAGGTGTATGTGTGTCAAAGTCAACAATCAAGAGAAGACTTCACCAGAGTGAATACAGAGGGTTCACAACAAGATGTAAACCATTGGTGAGCCTCAAAAACAGGAAGGCCAGATTAGAGTTTGCCAAACAACATCTAAAAAAGCCTTCACAGTTCTGGAACAACATCCTATGGACAGATGACACCAAGATCAACTTGTACCAGAGTGATGGGAAGAGAAGAGTATGGAGAAGGAAAGGAACTGCTCATGATCCAAAGCATACCACCTCATCAATGAAGCATGGTGGTGGTAGTGTCATGGCGTGGGTGTGTATGGCTGCCAATGGAACTGGTTCTCTTGTATTTATTGATGCTGTGACTGCTGACAAAAGCAGCAGGATGAATTCTGAAGTGTTTCGGGCAATATTATCTGCTCATATTCAGCCAAATGCTTCAGAACTCATTGGAGTGAGATGGACAATGACCCGAAGCATACTGCAAAAGCAACCAAAGAGTTTAAGGGAAAGAAGTGTAATGTTATGCAATGGCGAGTCAATCACCTGACCTGAATCCGATTGAGCATGCATTTCACTTGCTGAAGACAAAACTGAAGGAAAATGCCCCAAGAACAAGCAGGAACTGAAGACAGTTGCAGTAGAGGCCTGGCAGAGCATCACCAGGGATGAAACCCAGCGTCTGGTGATGTCTTTGCGTTCCAGACTTCAGGCTGTAATTGACTGCAAAGGATTTGCAACCAAGTATTAAAAAGTGAAAGTTTGATTTATGATTGTTAATCTGTCCCATTACTTTTGGTCCCTTAAAAAGTGGGAGGCACATATACAAACTGTTGTAATTCCTACACCGTTCACCTGATTTGGATGTAAATGCCCTCAAATTAAAGCTGAAAGTCTGCAGTTAAAGCACATCTTGTTCATTTCATTTCAAATCCATTGTGGTGGTGTATAGA
>BLSH010417059.1:477181-490177 GCA_018402905.1 Glandirana rugosa
TTTTTTTTGTTTGTGGGGGGGGGGAATTGGGACATCACGAGATGAGTTTACACTAATAAGGGTAGAGTTAAGAAAATAGAAGGGGAGATGTTTGAGGGTGGGAGAGGAAATACACTACAGGGTTAAGGGGGGGGGGTGTTTGTTTTTTTTCCCACAATTTTCACATTCGAGTGCAAGTGGTATTAAAAGGCTATGGGGGTTCGTTTTTTGTTTTTTTGTTAGTAGTCTTCACTGTCATGTGTTTCGAATGTATCACTGGGCAAGGAGATGTATAAGGTTTAATAAAGGAGAGGGTGGGCGTTTGTAGAGAGGAAGATAAAAGAACCGAGATGGGAAAAAAACATATTTGACTAGAGCATGAGTTTACACTACAGGGTTAAGGGTTTTTTTTTTCTTTTTTTTTAATTTCCTTCTCTTTTCCTTCACAGTACACGTTTTCATTAAAGGTTACAGTTTTTTGTTTTTTTGTTTTTTCCCTTTCCTTCTTTGTTCCCTTACAGTTTCACATTTGGGTAGAATGCAAGTTGCATTAAAAGGCTACGGGCCAATTTTTTCTTTTTTTGGCACTCACTGGGGGATTGGTTTGCTGAAGGGGTTTGAGGTCGGTATGTATGTTGGGTTGTAGGGTGTCAATGGGTAAAGATGTAGTAAATGTAGTCAACCAGTATGTTTGTGTATATAGAGAATATCCAGGATGAGTATTTTGCCCTCTTCCTCTTCTCATCACTTCATTATCATTTTCCAATCCATGGTTTGGTTCTCACAGCATACTCATTATTCCCTATCCTTTCCCTTTATTCACAGTGATTTTTGCAACTAGTCACTCACTATTAACACACGTGTGCCCGCTCCTACCCTGGGTGTAGCTGGTTTTGGTTGCTTGTGCCGCTCCTCCCCCTTCAGCTCCCGACCAAGACGTCTCTGGGTGGCCCTCCTGCCCGGCATCATACCGCCAGCGCAGTAACAACCCCTAATACTGTGCGGGGGTCCTTTGACCCCTCCACTACTATGTTGGGAGCAATTCTAGGCTTCCAATTATATATATATATATATATATATATATATATATATATTCTTTTTTATTTTTTAGTTGTACCACGAACTTGCGCCTGATGAGTGGCTAAAGGCCACGAAACGTGTAGAGCCTCTTTTATGCCGTGTGTCATCTATTTTAACCGAATCTAGGTTATGGACAACAATACTTTGGTTAACCCCATCAGGGTCAACAAGGGTTCAGGCCATACTGATCCATTCTGGCTGTTTTCTAACGTGTATACAACATGCAAATTATTGATGGATTGGGACCATGTATAATGCATTTAATCCTCTTTACGGTGGTTGTATTATCTCTATCGAAGTAACAGTAATAATTGTATGTTATGTACACTCTCTTGTAAACTTTTTTTATGTGTCTATCAATAAACAATCTTTTTTACAATTTTTTAAATTTTTTTACCATATCCATCAATTTATCCTTTATCCACCATATAGTATTCATTTAAAGTCCCACTCGCCTTTTCATGTGCCTGGTGCACAATACGTTACTACGTTGATAGGGATGGAAGCGTTTGGCCTTACCAGGCTACGACTTCATTTAAAGTCCGAATTTGCCCCCCCCCCCCCTCCTTTCCTCACAGCCATGCCAGGCGAAACCAAGCTTCATATTCAAAGCTTAGGTGTCAGAGGACAATTAAGTCCATAATGCAATATAATAATAGCTTTGATTACCAAAATTGTCATTCAAAAGCCTGATTGGGCCTAGATGTATGCAATTGAAAAATAATATACCGGTAATTAAAAACATTTGCACACATTAAAATTAATGCCAAAACGGGTACCTACTATAAAACACCATACAGGATAAACATCTAGATAAGTGTTTATAAAGTATGTTATATGTTGTAAAACCTTCTAATGGGCACTAGAAGATAATACCACTTTCTAATCCAAATGATCTATAGTACCTCAAATTTTGTCCCTCCCTCAGAGTCTATACTTCAATGCTCATATGCAAAAAGCAGTATAGAGCCTCCTAGTGGATATTTAGGGAAAGGTAACACTTTAAAATCTAACCAGCTACATATGGGACCTCATATTTCATCATTTTTTATGAGTTGTCTATAAAGGCATTTATTTCAACATCTGCATTAAGTCCCAAAGGCCTAAAACACTTAACCCTATAGATCCAACTCATTTCAAGCTTAGAAATTTCTCATCTTTTGGGGCCTCCTCTCCAGTGTAATTTCAAGACATCAATACCTATAAAAGAGGTACCTCTCAGAACTCTATTATGAACCTCCAAGGAAGGTTTAGATAGCGGGTATTTTTTAAACCTTTTTATGTTCCCAATATGTTCTTTTAGTCTGACCTGTAATGGTCTGACAGTTCTAGCAATATATTGAAGCCCACATGGGTAGGTGATAATATACACGACATTGGGCATATTACATGTGATGAAAGATCTAATTGGGAAATTTTGAGCCATACTATTTGAGCAAAAATGTATAGTTTTCCTCTCTTTAATACTATTAATCTTTTGCATTTATGAAAACCTATCAGGTTTTGAAAATAGGCAAGTTTAGTGTTAGGTGGATTACACACACTTGGAGCTATGGTATCCTTAAGTGACGGAACACCACCCGAGGATTATCGGGCAGAGTAGCACCTATGCCAGGGTTATTTTTTAATATATGAAGGAATGAGACAGCAGCGCTCTCCTGAATGATCAATATAGTCAGACTTTACATCTAAAGTGCTGTTGCATAGATAAATTAAATAAATAAATTGATACTGTGACTATTTCTACCCCAAACCTATAGTGTCATACAAGCAATTATAATGCAACAATGTAATCAACAATTGCTTTCAAAAACTGATACATGTGAGTTTTATCTCAAAACATCGGTAGTTGAAGAGTTTTTCACTCTCTGCCAGAGAACTTTAACAAAAATCATATAGTGTCCCACTTAAAAGAAGAACAACAAAAACTGTGAATCATATATTGTAACTATTATATAAAAATGTGAATAAAATTGTCATGAACTATTAGAATATGCTACCACGCATAATTTTTTCTGGTTCAACTGTAATTTTTACCTACAGAACAGAGGTGTGGCGATGGGGACTAAATTTGCCCCCAGCTTGGCCAACCTTTTTATGGGGAAATGGGAGGAGGACGTTGTTTATGCCCAGGACCGACCCCAACTGGTCATGTGGGCAAGATATATAGACAACGTTCTCCTCCTATGGGAGGGCTCTCTAGAATCCCTACAAGATTTCATGAGCTTAATAATAATAATGATAGAAGGACTGAATTGAAATATGAAGCCAGTTTACAGACCATTAACTTTTTAGACCTTAAGGTTTGGGTAGAGGAAGGGCAACTTCTAACGTCCACATATTTTAAAGCTAGAGACAGGAACTCTTTCATCCCTAGAGACAGTTGCCACCATCAAGCATGGTTAGACTCAGTGCCCAAAAATCAATACATGTGCCTAAGACGCAACTGCACTAGGCTAGAGGAGTTCCAAAGCCAAGCTAAAGTATTGATGTCCAGGTTCATAGATAAAGGATATCGGGCAGATACCTTGGATCATTCTTCGTCTGAGGACCAGCGATTAAATAGGGAAGAACTACTTATAGAAAGACCTAAAATACCCAGTGAAGAGAATACTAACCTCTCTATGCCATTCATTACAGAATATTCCTCCAAACATTATCTAGTCAAAAGACTGGTTCGGAAACATTGGCATATATTAAAATATGACCCTGTCATAAGTGCTACTCTACCGGATAATCTTCGGGTGGTATTCAGAGGAGTACCATCACTTAAGGACATCATAGCTCCAAGTGTGTGTAATCCACCTAACAATAAACTTGCCTTTTTTTAAAACCTGATAGGTTTTTATAAATGCAAAAGATGTGCAGTTTGTCAGATTAATAGTATTAAAGAGAGGAAAACTATAAATTTTTGCTCAAATAGTACAGCTCAAAATTTCCCAATTAGATCTTTCATTAAATGTAATACTCCCGATGTTGTGTATATTATCACCTACACATGTGAGCTTCAATATATTGGTAGAATTATCAGACCATTACAGGTCAGACTAAAAGAACATATGGGGAACATTAAAAGAGGTTTCAAAAAAGACCCCCTATCGAGACATTGCTTGGAGGTTCATAATAGAGATCTGAGAGGTACCTCTTTTAAAGGTATTGATGTCTTGAAATTACACTGGAGAGGAGGCCCCAAAAGATGAGAAATTTCTAAGCTTGAAATGAGTTAGATCTATAGGGTTAAGTGTTTGAGGCCTATGGGGCTTAATGCAGAAGTTGAAATAAATGCCTTTATAGACAACTCATAACAAAATTATGAAATATGAGGTCCCATATGTAGCTGGTTAGATTTTTTAAAGAGTTACCTTTCCCTAAACATCCACTAGGAGGCTCTATACTGATTTTTGTATATGAACATTGAAGTATAGACTCTGAGGGAGGGACAAAATTTGAGGTACTATAGATCATTTGGATTAGAGTTATTATCTTCTAGTGCCCACTAGAAGGTTTTACAACATATAACATACTTTATAAACACTTATCTAGATGTTTATTCTGAATGATGTTTATAGTAGGTACCCGTTTTGGCAACGTTTTTAATGTGTTGAAATGTTTTTAATTATATTTTTTTTCAATTGCATACATCTAGGCCCAATCAGGCTTTTGAACGACAATTTTGGTAATCAAAGCTATTATTATATTGAATTATGGACATAATTGTCCTTTGACACCTAAGCTTTGAATATGAGGCTTGGTTTAGCCTAGTATGGCTGCGAGCTGAAAACAAGGCTTGGTCCTCCAAATAGATTTAAATGGTGAGGATTCAACGTGTCGCCCGAGCCCCAGAAAGACGTCACATGTGACGAAACATGTAGGGCGGAGATAAGCGTTGACGTCACCACGCCCGCGTGATCCCGGAAGGACGGGCGACACAGCTATTGTGGCTTTGCCAGCAAAGTTTGTTTTTAAACACAATGTTTTAATGGATGTTTGTAAGTACCCATCTTACTTGTTTTAATAAATACACCAAATGGAATTACACTATTTGGATTCCATCTTTTTCCCTGCATTTTGCTTTTGGGCTGAGATCAGATGATATATATACCCACTCCTGAGTTCCCCATATACCTCCACACAAACCAGACAGAAGAGCTTCTCTCCATACCCCGCAGAGGGTGTTATCTGCCTGCCCTGGCGACCTCACTAGCGATAGTGGGTCCATTTCAGCTGGTAAGAGTATACACCTTTCAATATTTGCACAATAAGTTTGCATGCTATCAGGTGGTGGAACTCTACGGAATATCTACAGAGCTGGATTTTTGCTTGATGCTTCTACTTCTTTTTTTAATTTTTGTACACCATTTATTCACGTTTTCTTCACCATATATGAACTTTTCTCTCACCTAGATTTAATTTCACTTTAGTATGTATGCTTATGGATTGATTTAAATTGTTTAATAACTTAAGAATATCATTACAGTAAAACCTTGGTTTAAGAGTAACTTTTTTGAGAGCGTTTTGCAAGACAAGCAAAATTTTTAAATAAATTTTGACTTGATATACAAGCGATGTCTTGATATAAGAGTAGTGTCACGTCGCAACTGAGTATAAAAGAGATGTAGCAATATGGTTATATTTAATGAACGTTTAGCAACTCACATGGTTGATCATTAAAACAGGTACATCCAAGTATGCAGGCATCCGGGGTAAAGCTGTCCACATAGAACGTCCTCCACACCGCCAGTTTATAAAGTGCCTTGAAAAAGTATTCATATCCCTTGAAATTTTCCACATTTTGTCATGTTACAACCAAAAACGTAAATGTATTTTATTGGGATTTTATGTGAAAGACCAACACAAAGTGGCACATAATTGTGAAGTGGAAGGAAACTGATAAATAGTTTGCAAAACTTTGTAGAACCGCCTTTAGCTGAAATTACAGATGCGTGCCTTTTTGGGGATGTCTCTACGTCTCTCGCATCTGTGAACAGAAAGTCTTGCCACAAATTCTCAGTTGGATTTAGGTCTGGACTTTGACTGGATTTTCTAACACATGAATATGCTTCGCTCTAAACCTTTCCATTGTAGCTCTGACTGTATGTTTAGGGTCGTTGTCCTTCTGGAAGGTGAACCTCTGCCCCAGTCTCAAGTCTTTTGCAAACTATAACAGGTTTTCTTCTATGATTGCCCTGTATTTATCTCCATCCATCCTCCCATCAACTCTGACCAGCTTTCCTGTTCCTGCTGAAGAAAAGCATCCCCACAACATGATTCTGCCACCACCATGTTTCACGGTTTGGATAGTGTATTCAGGGCGATGTGCAGTGTTAGTTTTTCACCGTTTTGCTATTAAGCCAAAAAGTTAAATTTTGGTCTCATCTGACCAGAGCACCTTCTTCCACATGTTTGCTGTGTCCCCCACATAGCTTCTTGCAAACTGCAAACGGGACTTCTTATGGCTTTCTTTCAACAATGGCTTTCTTCTTGCCACTCTTCCATAAAGGCCAGATTTGTGGAAAGCACGACTAATAGTTGTCCTGTGGACAGATTCTCCCACCTGAGCTGTGGATCTCTGCAGCTCCTCCAGAGTTACCTTGGGCCTCTTGTCTGCTTCTCTGATTAATGCTCCCCCTGCCCGGCCTATCAATTTAGGTGGACGGCCATGTCTTGGTAGGTTTGCAGTTGTGCCATACTCTTTCCATTTTCAGATGATGGATTGAACAGTGCTCGGTGAGATGTTCAAAGCTTGAGATATTTTTTTATAACCTAACCCTGCTTTAACCACTTACCAACCAGAAGGTTTTCCGGCTTTAGAACCAGAGCACTTTTTGCGATTCGGCACGGATTCGGCGCTTTAACTGACAATTGCGCGGTCGTGCGACGTTGCACCCAAACAAAATTTGCGTCCTTTTTTTCCCCACAAATAGAGCTTTCTTTTGGTGGTATTTCTAAGTGTAAATCGTAAGAAATTTTATTAAAAAGACATCAGCCAATTGGCTACTCACATGACTAAAATAGGGTATGGCACATGGAACCAGGAGAATACTCAACCGGTGAAGAGTATGGCATCAGTTTCCCGAGACCTAGTAAGCAGCTAGTCATCCGTGCAGATGGGATTATCAGTGGGGCCGTCCGTTCATGGAACCGTCCGTTCGTGGAGTCATTCATGGATGGTAGGAACGATCGTCTCTGTGTCGGCAGCCGGGGGATTCTAGAACGAGGCTCAGCTGCACTGGTCGCAGCAGGGTGATGTCTTCAATCTGCGACGCGTTTCAGAGAGTACAAACCGCGATGTGAGAGCAGTCGCGCTCTTTCATCAGGCTATCTAAGATGGTGTGCCGCCATCTATTTGTAGTCCCTGGGAGTCAAAAGTGGTGTCTAATTGGATTTTGTTTCTTGTCTACAGGTGCGGTTTTGGTTTTTCCTCACATGAGAGCAGCCCTGGGTGTATATACCGGATTTCTTCTCTTTTTTTATCCACATTATTGGACTATTATGTACTTTGTTCTGGACTTTGATGGTTAACAATAGGGATGGGGACTCTATGCACCTGTTGATGTGCCTGATACTTGTTGTTGCTTTTTGGTGGTATTTGATCGCCTCTGCGTCATTTCTGATCGCCGCTATAAACAAAAGAAGAGCGACCATTTTGCAAAAAAAATAAAAAATTTCTTACTTTTTGCTAAAATTCAAATCCAAAAAAAAAATATAAAAAAACATTTTTTTTTCACCGTTTTTGGCCGATTTATATTCTTCCTCATATTTGTGATAAAAAAATCGCAAATCGGCGTTTATTGATTGGTTTGCGCAAAAGTGGCCGTGTTTATGGATGATAAGCATTAATTTCTGGGGTTTTTATTTTTTTTTTATTTTTTACTACTAATGGCGGCGATCTGCGCTTTTTAGCGGTACTGCGATATTGCAGCGGACATGTCGGACATTTTTGACACTTTTTTGGGACCAATGACATTTATTCAGAGATCAGAAATTTAAATGTCCACTGATTACTGTATAAATGTCATTGGCAGTGAAGGGGTTAACTTGGGGGGGATAGCTAGGGGTTAACTGTGTTCCCTGGGTGTGTTCTTACTGTGGGGGGGTTGGGCTAACATGGGCATGAGAGATCTAACTGATCCCAGTGACAGGGATCAGTAGATCACCCATGCCCCTACTAACAGAGCGGGGAACCGCCGTGTTTACATCGGCGGTTCCCCGTTCTTTCCCTGTGGCCGCTCATCGCGGCTCGCCGGCGGACATCAGGTCCGCCCGAGCCGCGGGCACACTCCTCAGGAGTGCGGCGGGTGCGTGCCCCCTAGTGGCTGTTCGCATATCGCCGCCTTTTTACGGCGATTCGCGCTCAGCATCCCGACTGCCGCCGTGAAAACACGGCGCGCGGTCGGGAAGTGGTTAAACTTCTCCACAACTTTATGCCTGACCTGTCTGGTGTGTTCCTTTGGCCTTCATGATGCTGTTTGTTCACTAAGGTTCTCCAACAAACCTCTAAGAGCTTCGCAGAACAGTTGTATTTATACTGAAATTAAATTGCACACAGGTGGACTTTATTTACCAATTAGGTGATTTCTGAAGGCAATTGGTTCCACTAGATTTTAGTTATGGGTATCAGAGTAAAGGGGGCTGAATACAAATGCACTCCACACTTTTAAGATAATTAGTTGTAAAAAAAATTTGAAAGCCATTTATCATTTTCCTTCCACTTTACTTTATGTGCCACTTTGTGTCGGTCTATCACATAAAATCCCAATAAAATACATTTACGTTTATGGTTGTAACATGACAAAATGTGGGACATTTCAAGGGGTATGAATACTTTTTCAAGGCACTGTATTTCCTAAAACTATTGCATTTCCATGCTCTGTGTATTGTGGGAGACCAGATACAGTGTATGTAGGCTCCTCTGGGTTTAGGAACACTTAAAGGAGTGATGGGCAGTACATATGGGGCCCATGAACAGCACAGAGCCCCCCATGTCTATCTAACCTGTCCCCTAAACATGGCTGATTAGAGAGGGGGGCACCTGTGACCCCAGGAAGTCTGAGGGCCCCACCATGACCTCCTTCCTAAGATTTTGCTTAAGGACTTCCAGGTCCATCACTGGAGGCAGAATGGGCAGATGCACAGAACAGAGTTTCTTCCTCGTTACATAGGGATGGTAAGGTGTAGACTAAATTCATCAATATTAGAATTGAGGAAAGGAGAATACAACCTAAAGAAAAAGCAACATTCCGTATTCATCAAAAGAACCTCCTCTAGAACAAATCTTCCTGAATATGTTACTGCCGTGTTATTTATTTCCTGAATGTACAAAGGAGGAGACTTAATAAAACTGGTGCAGCTCTGCATGGCAACCAATCAGCTTCCAGGTTTTATTACCAAAGCTTAATTGAACAATCTGAAGTTAAAAGCCGATTGGCTACCATGCACAGTGTGCTCCAGGTTTAGTAAATCTCCCCCACAGTGTACACTTGTCACCAAAAAAATCAACAAAACATGATCTGACCAAAGATTTCCATAATACTGGATATCAGGTGAATGAGAAGAAACACACATGACTGTATGCCCCCATGCCAGGACTGGGTCCCCGGCCCCCCCTAAACCCATCAGTACACAGTATAGGTCATACAGAGCAGCTGCTCGTGGCACGTGAGTCCAGAGGGCTCTTTTATATTCCGATCACAGAGCTAAACAAACTGTGCCTACGAGATACAGTCTGCTGGGAATTGTAGTTCGCATCACATTGAGATGCACTCTGCAGGTCTGGGTATCCCTACATATCATTAATACTCTTATAGTACATCTCCTGTGTCTATAAATTCCTCATAAAAGACCGAGCTGATGTGTCACTGTACTACTACAAATCCCAGCATGCCCCACCAAAGTATCTTCTGTCTTTGCTTTGTATTACTACAAATCTCAGCATGGCTGACTGTTTATCTTTTTGAGTCTCTGTATTACTACAAATCCCATTGTGCCCACTGAAGTATTTTCTGTCTCTGTAGTACTACAGATCCTATTATGTCCACTGCAGTATTTCTGTCTGTGGAGTACTACAAATACCATTATGCCCACTGAAGTATTTTTTGTCTCTGTAGTACTACAAATCCCATTATGCCCACTGAAATATTTTCTGTCTCTGTAGTACTACAGATCCTATTATGTCCACTGCAGTATTTTCTGTCTGTGGAGTACTACAAATCCCATTATGCCCACTGAAGTATTTTCTGTCTCTGTAGTACTACAGATCCTATTATGTCCACTGCAGTATTTTCTGTCTGTGGAGTACTACAAATCCCATTATGCCCACTGAAGTATTTTCTGTCCCTGTAGAACTAAAAATCTCATTATTCCGACTGCAGTATTACATATCCCATTATGCACACTGGAGTATTTTCTGTCCCTGTAGTACTACAAATCCCATTATGTCTACTGGAGTATTTTCTGTCTCTGTAGCACTACAAATCCCAGTATGCCCACTGGAGTATTTTCTGTCCTTGTAGAACTACAAATCACATTATGCCCACTGCAGTATCACAAATCCCAGTATGTCCATTGGAGTATTTTCTGTCTCTGTAGTACTACAAATCCCAGCATGCCCCACAGGCGCATCTTGTGTTCCTGTATCACTACAAGTCTCAGCATCCTTCAATAGGATCTTAACCATATCTACACCCCCACCATATATCAGCAGCTGTCTCTCCAGTCCCTGTAGAACTACAAGTTCCAACATCCTCCTACTCTTTAAAATTACAACCCCCCCCCCTCCTCCCCGCATTGTAGAACTACAATTCCCAGCACTGGCCGATGCCTCCGGAAAAAATATATGAAACACTACAAAAATATATATTTCTCCATTCTGACTTCTATTTATTTTCCTTCCTCTGATTGGACAGTGATATCTGGACCACACGCAGCACAGCTGAACTTTCTCACTTGCACCAGATGATGACACCCGTGAGTTTCCCGCCATCGGTCATTGCTGGCGGATCTCACTGGTGGTCCCAGTCTGATGTAACGGGTGAATTGAAGGATCCCTGCACCTCCCATGATCGCATCTGAATTGTATAAAGTGTCATCAGCAGCATGATGGGAGCTTTGTGGACAATCTGACCACACAATGACCACACACAGATGGAGGAAATCCCCCGTTGTGCCTGTTTATTGGAGGGTGCAAAAATCATTCTGACGAGGCGGTGCAGAGTCCCTGCATTGGGGTACAAAGCCTCATCGCTGTCCCGGGATGTAGGAGCGATGGCGGTCCGGGCAAGGAATCATCACTGGACATCACATCTGGGGTGTGCCAATGCTTTGCCCCAGCCTATAAGTCCTTAATAAGCCCGCCATCCCGGAAAAGTGTTTGCCATTATATTTCCTACTGCTGCCATACTAACCCCCCCCCCCCCCCAATAGTAAAACATGCAGTGCCAACCTCACGCAATAGTACAACTTCCAATGCCAGCTTTCACCCATAATACCACGCTTGGTATCATTCTCCCTCTATAATACAGCACCTGGTGCCATCTTCCCAGTATAGTACAACTTCTGGTGTTAGCCTCTGTCTAAAGTACATTGGCCAGTGCCAGTTTCCCCTATAGTACAGTGCCTGGTCTTCCTCTAGTACAGCCCTCAGTGCCATTCTGCCCGTATAGAGCAGCTCTTTGCCCCAGCCTCCTCCTACAGTATAGTTCCCAAGTCCAGTCTTCCTTTATAATACAGAACTCCATGCCAGCTGCCCCCTAGGGTATAGCCCCCAGGACCAGTCTGTCTCTTACACTACAGTGCCCAATGCCATCCTTCTCCCATAGTACAGCATTCAGTTTCACCCTTACCTTATAGAATAGTGCAAAGTACAGGCTACCCCTATACTACAATGCATGGTTTCAGCCTTTCATTATAATACAGTGCTCAGTAACAGTTTACCCCTAAGGTGCAGTGCTTGGTGTCAGTCTCCCTCTATAGTACAGCTCCCAGTGCCATCCTCCCCTTATATAGAGCAGCTCTCTGTTCCAGCCTCCCCCTACAGTATAGTTCCCCAAGTCCACTCTTCCCCTATAGTACAGTACCCACTGCCAGCTGCCCCCTATAGTATAGTGACTTGGTCACATCTCCCTCTCATAGTACAGTACCCAATGCCAGCCTCCTCCTATAGAATAGTATGCCGTTTCACCCTTCCCTTATAGTATAGATAAAAGTACAAGCTACCCCTATACCGCAATGCATTGTTTCAGCCTCTCATCATAATATAGTGCCTAGTACCAACTTACCCCTACAGGTACAGGTACAGTGCCTGGTGCCATTTTCCCTATATAGTACAGTCCAATGTCGCTCTCTCCATACAGAACAGCTTTCTTTTCCAGCCTCCCCCTATAGTATAGTTCCTGGGTCCTATAGTACAGCACCCACTGCCAGCCACCCTCTATGGTATAGCGCCTGGGTCCTATCTCCCTCTATATTACAGTGCCCAATGCCAACCTTCCCCTATAGTAAGTGTGCAGTTTCAGTCTCACCTTATAGTACAGTGCCCAGGTCCAGTATACCCCTATACTACAATACAGGAGTTCAGCCTCCTCCTATAGTCCAGTGCCCAGGTCCAGTATACCTCTATACTATAATTCATGTGTTCAGCCTCCTCCTATAGTTCAGTGCCCAGGTCCAGTATACCCCTATACTACAATACAGGTGTTCAGCCTCCTCCTATAGTCCAGTGCCCAGGTCCAGTATACCCCTATACTACAATACAGGTGTTCAGCCTCCTCCTATAGTCCAGTGCCCAGGTCCAGTATACCTCTATACTATAATTCATGTGTTCAGCCTGATATCCTCCTCCGACTTGTGTACTTAATATCATATCCCCATATGACCTGGACCCGTGACCTGATATCCTCCTCCGACTTGTGTACTTAATATCATATCTCCATATGACCT
>BLSH010417059.1:492207-504921 GCA_018402905.1 Glandirana rugosa
CGCACCCCTTCCCCCCAAATAACACCCCCCACCAATGTACCTCCACAACACCTGTCAATAAACCCCCCTTCCCCACGCCATACCCCCAACACAATCACCTTCGCTATACCTTAGGCCCCTTTCACACTTGTGTGGAGCGATTTTACCGCGATTTTGCTGCGATTTCAGATCAGTACGACTTTGGTCTGACTTTGTTGCAACTTTGGCACAATGAAAACATATTACAAAGTCGTACAGAAATAGTACAGACATCGCATCTATATTATTCAGGTGAGATTTGCATGCGACTTTGAGGGTTTAACATTGAAGTCTATGGACCTCAAGTTGCATCAAAGTTAGGCAAAAGTAATACCGGGACTACTTTGAAGTCGGCACGACTTGAAGTCCTACAGATATGAATGGTACTTATTGTAAATAATGGGGGAACGACTTGTCATGAGACTTTGCAGTCCCAAGTCGCAGGACTAGTCGCATAAGTGTGAAAAGGGCCTTAAACATATCTCTAACAGTCACTGCCCAATTGCCATATCTCCTACACAATGCTTCCCCAACTGTCATATCTCCAACATAGCTGCTTCCCCAACTGTCATATCTCCAACACAGCAGCCCCTCTATCATACTGTAGCATAGCCGTACCAACAGATCCACCACCCCACTGCCATACACCCCCCCCCCACTCCCCAATTACTGTAACTCATTATAAAACCCTTCAACAGCCTTTACACATGTTCCATTAGATGCTACAGAGGAGTCGTCATATGCCCATTGTTTTCTGCATTCTTCATGAGTTCAGAACTTCAAGTGCTGTTTTCTTCAATGGATTTACAGACGTGACGGAAATTATCTGGGCTGCAGACATACATTACCCAGTACAATGTGACTGTACGTCTCAACCGGTATTATTGCTGTTGAAATCCAGGGTATGCAGAGAAACACACAACAGCAATAAGACATATGGAGGAACATGTGATAGCTGCCTATGCATGCAATGGAACATGCAATGGAACATGTGACTCCACGTATAACATGCAGAGGAACTTACCACTCCTGTGTTACATGCAAAGGAACACGAGACAGCCATGTAACCTACAGAGCAAAATGCGACTCCTATGTAACATGCAAAGGAACATGCGATTCCCACGTAAAATGCAGAGGAACATGAAACTCCCATGTAACATGCTTTCGAATACGATGCAATTGTGTAACATGCAAAGAAATAAGCTACTCCTATGTAAGCAGAGACCATGTTTCTCATGTATGCTATATGTAGAGGAACACGAGACAGCCATGTATCCTGTAGAGGAACATGCGACTCCCATGTGACATGCAGAAGAATATGAGACAACTGTAGAACATGCAGAGAAATATGCTACTCCTATGTAAGCAGAGACCATGTTTCTCATATATGTTGTATCTATGCAGACATCGAGATTTCCCAGCAACCCTTATGTCCAAGGTATAAAAATAGCCGCACACATATTCTAATAAGCAGATTGTCACAAAATAATTGGTGGCGTTTCCGCGTGTTGCGGCTGATGAAGGGACAATTTATACTAATTAGCGGAGAGCACTGGCGAGTAATTGTCGGTGACAGAGATTTATGGGCACTCCACAGACACTGATCCCCAGAACCTGGGCTGCAATTCACAGTGATAAGCTCCAATACTGTACACAAATCTGTCCAATCACAACAGACCTACTGGAAGATGGTACGAAACAGACATCCTGAGCGAAAACATGTACTGAATTACAATGTAGGCAGGCCACGCTGCAAGACCTCTCCTGGTTTGTAATTTCTATAAGGAACACGTGTTCCTTGTCTCTTTCTCCATCTTGCTTTACAGATTTAATCAATTACCCTACACACTTCACCCAACAAAACCTATATGGCAGATTTTCATCATACAATTTACACTTGAACAATAAAAATTTCCTCCTCATTTGGTTGATCTTCCAACTGGAAACTGCACGTGCTGGAAGAACCGAGACACAAGCTGAGGTATTGGATTGCATCACACACAGCAAAAGCTTTCTTGCATCTGCCCCTAAGGTAACTGTAAGAGCCTGGGATTCTCAGAACTGCTTAGAAGCTATATTCTAAACCAACTGCTCAAAATCTATCCCATTCCTTGTCCCTCCATTGTGATGAGCATTATACTGTAAATACATGACTGAGCCCCTTCCGACACCTCCAGCATTCCCGCCTGTCCCATTGATTTCATGGCGGCCCCCTATTATTGCAATGGGGAAAATGGCAGTGTCAGATCTGTCCAAAAAGCGGAGTTAGACTTACCGGTAACTCTTGTTCTGGGAGTCTTCCAGGACAGCCCATGAGACCTTAGGCTCATCCCACCAGGACAGGAAGCCTGTAACGCCACCAAATACAAGGGCGGTCCTCCAGGCTCCACATCAGTAACCACAAGAACCATAGGACAATCTGAAAAAACATATTCATCAAATATATCTATACATAACAACAGACAATACCAGGTGGGAATTTGGCTGTCCTGGAAGACTCCCAGAAAAGGAGTCACCAGTAAGTCTAACTCAACTTTTCTCGAGGCGTCTTCCAGAACAGCCCATGAGACGATGAGCCAGAACTTATCAGTCTAAGGAGGGACCACTGCTTGGAGGACTTTACGCCTGCTCCTGAGCTGATAGGAGATCCAGGCGATAGTGCTTGACAAAAGTAGAGAAGCTTGACCACGTAGCGGCTCTACAAATTTGTTCTGGGGACACACCGGCCCTCTCCGCCCAAGATGCAGACAAAGCTATGGTAGAGTGCACATTAATAAAGGGCGGGGGTACTTGTCTAGCACTGTAAGCTACTGATATTGCTTGTTTAATCCACCTGGCTAATGTAGCCTTGGATGCCCCCTTGCCTTTGTGAGAACCTGAAAAGAGCACAAACAGCCCATCTGACTTCCTAAAAGACCTAGAAGCTTTTAGATATTCTAGAACTATTCTCCTGACATCCAGCAGACCGAATTTCCTTTCTTTCTCTCCCTTGGGAGAATTACAGAATGTTGGGAGAATAATATCCTGTGACCTGTGGAACATGCTGGAAACTTTAGGTAAGAATCTCGGATCTGTTTTCAGCACTATCCTGTCCTCAATAATTGTCAGGAGGGGTTCTCTAATGGAGAGGGCTTGCTCGCTCACCATACACGCTGTGGTTACAGCCACTAATAATACTGTCTTCAGGGCAAGAATCTTAACTGAAGCTTCCTCCAAAGGCTCAAATGGAGCTTCTGTCAGGGCCTGGAGGACCAAAGAAAAATCCCATGACGGGCAGGATTTAACCTCCACTTAAATCTAGATATGGATCTAAAAAATCTAGCTACAAAAGTATCATCCATGAGAGAGCACTGGAGGTACACACTAAGCGCTGCAGCCTGCCCCTTTAGTGTACTGACTGCTAGATCCTTGTCGATGCACTCCTGTAAAAATTCCAAAACTAAGGGAATGTCCTGAGCAGCCTTCTGATTTGTTTCCAACCAATATCTTTTCCACACTTTGGTATAAAATTGCTCTCGTCACTGGCTTTCTACAGTTGACTAGGGTGTTTACTATTTTGTGTGAAAACCCTTGTGCGCTTAGTATCTTTTCCTCGGATACCATGCCGTCAAATTGAATGAGTCCACCTGAGAGGTGGTTCCGACACCAGGACATGAAGTAAGGAAAACCATGGCCTCTTGGGCCAGAATGGAGCAATCAGGATCAGGTCTGACTGTTCCTGTAGAAATTTCTAAAGAACATCCGGGATCATTCTGATAGGTGGGAAGGTATAACAAAGATTGAACGGCCCAGAATTGGGCAAATGCATTAATCCCAAGGCACTGATCTGTTGGATTTAGGGAGAAAAACTTCTCCACCTCATGATTATTCTGACTTGTGAACAAGTCCACCTCTGTGACACCCCATTGTTTGGAAATGCCTGCAAATACTTCTGGGTGCAGAAACCAGTTGTCTCGCAGCACTTGATGGCGGCTGAGGTAATCTGCAAGATTGTTCTGCATTCCATTTAGGTGCACTGCCGAAATTGACGCCAAATTCTGTTCTGCCCAGGATAGAAACTGCTGCGAAATCAGCTGCAGCGTCCGAGAGAGGATCTCTAATTTGTGACCCCTGATCTCTGACTGGAAGGCTACCAAAGCTTTTAAAACTACAAGGAGCTCCTTCTGATTTGAAGGGGCTCGTACCTCTCTGGAAGTCCACTTCCCCTGAGCCAGACATGTTCAGATGGGCTCCCCATCCCCAGGCACTCGCATCTGTCGTAATTCTTCAGGAAATAGGCATGGCCCATGGTAATCCCTTGGTTAGGTGAGGAAGAGCCCTCCACCACCAAAGGTGTCTCTTGACTTTGGATGGAATTCTGATTTTTGAGTCCAGTGAACTCGAAAAGCCATCCCAATTCCTGAGAAAGGTCTGTTGCAATGCCCTCTGCTGAAATCTTGCCCACTGAACTGCAGGAAAGCAGGCAGTCATCAGACTTAGAACTCTTGAAACCTCTCAGAGAAGTCCACTGATTGGTTTGCAGGGCTGCTACCCCCCCCCCCCCCGCATCACCTTTGCCACTTTTTTTTGTTTGGAAGAAATACCCTCTGGGATACTGAGCAGATTTTGTAACCCAAATAAGTCACTCATTTGGCTGGTATGAAGGAAGATTTTTCCCTGTTGATAAGCCAGCCCAGAGATTGCAGAACACTCTGCACTATCTGCAGATCCCTCTCCAATTGCTGCAATGACCCTGCTACAAATGAAGAGATCACCCTGGTAAGGGATAATCGTGATTGCTTTTAGCCTTAGTGGAGCCAACGCCTCTCCCAAGACTTTGGTGAAAATCCTTGGAGCCGAGGACAGTCCAAAAGGAAGTGCTTGAAACTGAAAATGCTTGACACTTGACCCCAATTTGACCGCTAGCCTCAGGAATTTTTGATATGCCAGATGGATTTGGACATGTAGGTACTGTATGTGTCCCTGAGGTCCAGCATTGCCATGAAGCAATTTGGAGCGAGCAACTTTCTGATCGAAAATACCGTATCCATTCTGAAATGCTTGTACCTGTTTGACTTGTTCGGGGACCGAAGATTCAGAAATAATCAATATTTTCCCGACAGCTTTTTTACTACAAAAACGTGTGAGTAAAAGCCTTTTCCTTGCTTATTTGGGGGAACTGGGATCACAACCTTCTGATCCTCTAATTCTCCTATTAAAAGTCCCAGAGCCATAGCCTTCACTTGGTCTCGGGGAGGGACTGTGATCATAATTTTTTCTAGAGGCTGTGAAGAAAACTCCAGCTTGTACTCGCTGGCCACCAAATTCCTGATAAAAGGGCTTGAGGTGGTCTCTGTCCACCGTGGGAGGAAGGCCCTCAATCTACTTCCCCCCACTGGGACACACGCGTCATTGTGGCTTTGGCTGCTGGGGAGGGTTAAATGACACACTTACCCTGCCTCTGCCCTTGTGCCCTGTCCAGTGCTTCTTTGCTTGTTGTCTTTTTGACCCCCTTCTTGTCTACATTGGACACAAAATTATTTTTCTAGCCATAGGCTTCTTCTTTTTCTCAGGGAAAGCCTTCTTTCTATCAGCTGTATGTTCTAAGGCTTTCTGTAACCCTGGGCCAAAAACGTGGTCCCCAGAACAGGGAAGACCACACAGGCGTAGCTTAGAAGCCGCATCTACAGACCAGGTTTTAAGCTACAGACTTCTCCTGGCTGAATTGACCAAAGCTGAGGTACTGGCGGACATCCTGACTGCTTCTGCTGAGGAGTCCACCAGAAACCCTGTAGCCTTAAAAAGCAGTGGGAAAGATTTTAAAATATGTTCCCTAGCTGTCCCGGCTTCCAGGTGGTTTCGAATTTTTGTCAACCAAACCTCCAAATTCCTGGCCACACAAGTAGAGGCCAAGGCCGGCTTTAAGCCCATAATAGAAGAGTCCCATGCTCTACGCAACAAGACGTCTCCTCTCTTATCCATAGGATCCTTTAGTGACCCCATATCGTCAAACTCTAAATCTGAATTTTTTGAGATTTTTGACAGGGGTGCATCTAACTTTGGGGGCTCATTCCAAGGCTGAGCATCACTTTCCTCGAACGGGAACCTCCTCTTAAGGCCACCTGAAAAGAAAGGTTTTCTCTCAGAATTTTCCCATTCCAGCTTGATAGTATCTAGTAAGGAATTATGCACAGGGAAGACATTAGTCTTTCTCTTATGCGACCCCTCATACATGAGATCATGCTTTGAGAGTTGCACCTTCTCTTCCACAATTCCTAAGGTTATGTAAATAACTTTTAGCAAGTCATCTACATCATCTAAAGACAGCTTGTATCTAGAACCTTTAGATTCCCTATCTCTAGGTTCTGGGTCTCACCCTGAATCTTCCTGGGAAGATCGGTGAGACCTGGCATCTTCCTCAGATTCCCCACTGTCAACATTCTGAGTAGGGGTCCCTGTGACAGTTGGGACATTCTCAGCAGGTGGATCCTGAGTGGGGACCTGAATCTTGGCTATTAGGGTTTTAAAAAATAGCTAAAAGGTAGATTCAAGCTCATCCCTAACCGATGTGAGCATTTTCTGGCATGCTACTGCCGGTTTGTCCTTTACCGGGCTGTCAATGCATGTGCAGCAAACAGCTTTTGTCCAAGAGGAACTAAGCTTGCTAGTGCAAACTCCACACTTTCTTTTGGGTGGTTGCGTTTGCATTTCGTCCTGAGTCCTGATCTGAAACACAAAACAAAAAGAGACACCACTGTAAATCTAGCGCCCAAGCCATACTCCATAACACCCCTGTGTAGGAGAAAAGAAAGGTGTCCCCCCTTCTTTTACCAAGTCCCCCAAGGTAATAGGGAAAGTCCCCCTCCCAGGATTTAGTAAGTTTTTTACTGTCTGACTGGGTTACCTGAGAGGTGCTGGTGCTCAGGCCCACTTCTCCCACCAGTGCAGGTACCACAGTAGGATCCATGTTGCCTTATTCTTTAGATTTCCAGCCCCTGCTGGATCCAAGAAGCACCAGCCACCCATTAAGGAGCCCAGAACCACGTCTCTGGCACTCACTGATGACGTCAGTCCAGTGGAACGCACTGCTCTGCCCCCTCCACGCGCTCCCGACTTTCTGAAAGCCGCTCTGCACAGACACAGCCTGGCTGGCTATAGCAGAGCGGCTGCAGCCTGCAGGTCACAGGAATGGTGCAGGGCTGACTCACAGCGATTCTGGCCCTCTCCGGGCACTGAGAAGCAAGGCATCCTGCGGTCTCTGCATACCCTCTGGTAGAGGACCGCACCGGGCAGAAGAGAAGGGAGGAATAATAATTACAGGGCCCCCTGATCCATCCAAAGCCCCACTCCTCCGACCAGGGAAGCCAGGTTCCAGGAACATGTTACCCCTGTCTAGAGGAAACACAAATACTGATGTGGAGTCTGGAGGACCGCCCTTTTATTTGGTGGGGTAATGTGTTTCCTGTCCTGGTAGGAGGAGCCCAAGGTCTTATGGGCTGTCCTGGAAGACGCCTCGAGAAAACATTGCATTTGTCCTGTAGATTGCCAACCCCCAGCCATCTATTATCCTTAAAGACCTTATGCTCCAAGTTGGCATATGATAAGGCCTGCACATCCACCTGTTTAAAAAGCATGTTAAATGTGAGAACAAAAGACCAGGTGATGGCTTTACAGATCTGGGAGACAGTAACTGACACAGAAAACCCAAAGAGGAACTTGCAGATTTAGTACAGTAAGCTTAGACAGAAAAGGATGAAAGCTTGAATCTGGTCTGTCTGAGCAACTTAAAAATGGTGGAAGGTAAAGCTGGTTCCCCCCTAGAGGGACCTGAGCCACATCCAGGCAATGGAGAAAAATCTCAGATGAACGGAAGCCAGACAGAGTGATGGAAGAGCAATGCCCTGGGGCTGAGGTGAAAGACTGAAACTACCTTAGTTAAGAGGAAGGTTCTGGGTCTCAACACCACCTTGTCTTTCAGCAAACCCAAAAGGGTTCCTTGCAATAAAATACCACCTAATTGGACAATAGCCTTGCAAAGGTGATGGCTGCTAGAAGCACCACCCTGTGGGCAAGATCTCTAATGGGTGTAAGTGGCATTTTTTTTTTTGAAACACCAAGAGACTCGGGGGAGATACATGGAAGACTCTCTAAACAAAGATCTTAATCAGTGAATGAGAGGCTTAAGCCAGCCATAGACAGTTCGAATCTTGGTCGGTTCAAAAGGAACTGGCCAAAATTTGAATCACATATGGGTAGGCTGAATGTACCCAAGTTAATCAATCGACTAATTTGGGTAACCAGCCAGATAGATTTTACATGCTATTATTGCTAGCGATTTTTATAGCTGCTAGCAATAATCACTGTGTTCTTCCGACAGGGACGCGTTCCACAACACAATGGCAGGAGGGATTCCCCTGTCAACACTGTCTGTGTTGATGGGGGAATCAAGCGATTTTCTTTCCTGCAACCCGTGGTTACAGGAAAGAAAATACCTCCTTCTATGGCCGGCCTAACTATCTCTGAAACATGACAGAGCAGAGACATGACCTTTAATGGTGATGTGAGCCCAAATCCAGGTGCTGAAAGAGCCCATGATGTTTCCACCAGAAGTTGTATCATGTCCGAGTACCACATCTGCCTGAGCCAGTTTGGAGCAAGGAGGACCACCCAAAGGCCTCCATCTGGATCCTGTGAAGCAGAAGATACAGAAGTTACAAGGGAGGACAGGCATAGATCAGAGTTTACTGATCCCACTGAGCCACCACAGCATCTGCTTTCTCTAGAGGATCAGTTTGCCTGGAAACAAACGTGTCCAGTTTGTTGTTGAACCTAGAGGCCAGGAGGTCCACATCTGTCACCTCGGCTCCCACCATAGGTCCTGTAGGGACTGGTCCCCCAGGTCAGGAGGATGCCAGCAGAGAAAGTCTGCCTGCCAAGAGCCCACACCTGGGACATAAATGACAGACAACACTGGCATGTGAAGTTCTGCCTAGGACAGGATCCACGCTCTTGCTGCAGTGAGACTCCTGGTTCCACACAGAGTTGATGTATGCCACCGCTGTAGCATTGTCTGAATCTGGAGCAGATCACCATCCAGTCAGGATGTCCAGCGTAGTAGGGACAATCAAATTGGCTGAGGTTCCAGAATGCTGATTGAGAGATGAGATTCCTCCAACATCCAGCTCTTCTGCATTGACAGTGACGGGGTGTCCAGGACTAATCCACATATGACAGTGTTGTGTTGTAGGGGTCTGGAATGGAACTAGGTAATTGGGACCCCTCAAAAAGAAGCTACCATCAACCCCAGAACTCTCATGCAGAAGCAATGAGATGGACAGCTCCTGGACTGAAGAATCCAAGAGCCGAGAGTTTGAAGTTTCTCCTGGGGAAGAAAAACTGACTTGAGCTATGTCTAGGTTTGGACCCAGGCACTCCATGCTATGAGTCAGTTCCAGTAATGATTGAATGAGGATTTAGACAAAAACCTACCAATTCTGGAGAGTCAGGGCTACATTGTCCACCAGAGCTTATAGTTGTACAGGAATGTGTACAGATAACCCACCATGGGGATGCCCTGGAAGCGCAGCAAGGTTAGCACTGGAGCCAGGACCTTGGTGAATAACTGAGGTGCAAAAGAATGGCAGGGCCACAACTGGAACTGCAGGGTCTCCATAGCAAAGCAAAGGAAAAGCAGAGCCGCTAAAGGCCAAATAAAGAAATGTAGGACTTGAGATTTAGGATGGGGTGATGCCCCTTTAGGTTTGGAAACTAAACAGGTTGGAGTAGAACCCCTGGAATGTTTCCACCACAGGGACTGGGCCAATTACACCCTGCTCCAGAAAATTCACTACGGCAGCATGGAGATCTGCAATCCTATCTGGTGACAGGGGCAGGTTGGAAGTAATGAACTAGGATGGGACTGGGAGCGAAATTCTAGCTTGTAGCCTCTTGAAGCCACCCCAGCACCCAAGGAGCTGGTTGCCCAAGTGTACACAAAGGCCACACTTTGGAAGGTGGGGGAATCACCTCATGCTAAAGATTTATCTGAATATTTGGGGAAGTTAGCAGTCCAGGGTTTGTGAGCTGAGTGGGAAGTTAACTTGGATTTGACTTTGGAAGTTGAGGCCTGAGAATAAATTAAAAAGGACTCTACTTGCCTTCAAATAGGAGTAAGTCCTACCAGACTGAGGTTTAGACTTCTTTGCTAGGGAAGATTGGTACTCTTGCGGTTTGTGACATCCTTAATGAGGGTGTCCAGGGCAGCTCCAAATAGACATTGTCCCTCAGACAGCATGGGAGCACTTTTTGTATGCAGGTTCACAGCCAAACACTTCAGCAAGAAGGTCTTTTGTAGGTTTACTGACAAGAGGCCCATTTGGGAGAGAAGACAGGAGACCTCCAGCAAACCCATCCACGTTGTAGTTTAGTGTCGTGGACATGAGCTTTAGATGCTTGATTATCAAGGCATCTACGATCACAGCTAAGACAGGTTACAATGCAAGGCCCATCAGAAAGAACAGAGCTCTGGAAAGGGCCTCAAACCATTTGTTCATATGGTTCTGAAGACTGGTTTATCCTCCACAGGGATGGTCAAAGTTTTGTTAACACATGCTACTGCTGGATCCACATAGGGAGCAGTCCACTTTTTTTGCCAAAATCCTCCTTAAATTGGCACTAGGCTATTATACAAGGGACAAAAGTTTGCTGGGATTCTTCCAGTCTCAATAAAAGAATCTTGAGAAGAGAGAGTGTGCCGGGAAGGTCTTGGAATCCCTAAAGGAGCCAGGTGTGGAGACAGTGTTGGTGGAAGCTGCAGGCTAATCCTAAAGTTTTAAAGGCTAAGTTCACCTATTTAGGGCATAACATGTAACATGTTCCTAAGCACCTCCAGAGACCCCCCCCCCCCTTCCATGAGTGTGTGTAGGAGATTGTTTCCTCCTGCAGCCACGGTCACATTTGAATCCACCTGCGTCATTCATTCACAAAGATCTTTGCATGCACTACTAGTTCCATCTCCTATCATGGCAGAGAGACTTGTACTTCTGAATGCACTATGAGCGTGGTAACCAGCACACTTGTAGTCCATTGACACTTCCTCCAGTCTTCTAACTGAAAGCAGAGAAATACAGAGGTATGAGCAGAAAGCTGAGGGAAGTGTCTGCAGGAGACTGACATTGTACCCGCAATATGCAGATCGCAGTTGCAATGCTTTGAAGGCTTCTGTATACAAATAAAGAAGTTAAAATGCAGAAAGGTATTTATTTTTTTTTTTTTTTAGGTGAACCTAGCCTTTAAAGGTTATGTGCACCTCATCAATCGTGGTTGAAATAATCTAAGTTTTGAAGTAATGGCAGAAAACCAGAAGACATGGTTCCTTCTCATTTAGGCTCTTCTGTTGAGGACATAGACACAGTGTTAAAGCCTCAGAGACCACTAAGGTTGCTAGCTGATTGAATAAGAATTTTGCAGGGGAAGGTGATCAGAACGAGCAATCAGATATTTTGTTTGGCCCGTAAACTCCGGCATGACTGCAGTGAAAGTCACCCAGGACAGATTTGAGGAGGCGGCAATGCCAAATGATGCTAGGAGCAGAAAACAATATTCCAGGCCATCAGTGTCAGACATCTCAGGGGGTGCACATCAGGCAGTACTGCATCAGTTAGTGGACTAGGTCAACGCTGAATGGTGTAAAAGAGAGCATGAAGCACACACATGACTCCCCCAGCAAATTACGCCAGGTCTCAGTCCCTTAGTGTTAACCCCTTCAGGTTAGCCCAGAGGGGTCTGGGTATGGTACTCCCAAGTCAAGTTGAAGAAAGGCTGATCCAAATACCTCCAAAAAAGAGAACCACTGCCTCCACCTATAACTGGTCTCTGAAGTAAGGAGCATTGGAGGGCAGCATATAGACAAACAAACAGCCAAGGAATAAATCCAAGGAAAAACCAAGCTCACTTACCGACCAGCTTGCGACCATCCAAATTGACCTGTCTAACAGTATGCGTTAAAAGCAGGGGATTGGTTACACACATTAATTAATGCATGTGTAAGCTGGAGGGCCCCGTCAAGGCTCCCTGCGTCCTCCAGACCTATCTCTAACTGAAAGAGACTCCACAGTGGAAGCACATGCATCTTGATGAGATAGATGAAGGCAGGTGGTGTGGAGGTAGCCCATCCCTCCTATGGTTATAGGGACGCACCAGACACCCAGCAGGTAGCTAAATAACTGCAAAGGTGTTAGTGCGTTTCCCCAACCAATGCAAAACGTCCAAAAAAGAGAACCACTGCCTCCACCTATAACTGGTCTCTGAAGTAAGGAGCATTGGAGGGCAGCATATTGATTGTGGAAACGTCAATAAATCGATGGACGACCCACAGACCACGCAGGGATATTGGTATCCTCCCTACCCGATGGAGGTGTGGTGGACGGAAGTAGATAGAGTAGTTCTACGTACACGAAGGTGACACCTCAGAGAAAGTCAATCTCTATCCAGACCTCCTGCGTCCCTCGGAACTGCCCCGGGAGGTCGAATGTGTACGTAATTAATTACACACATTGGTTAGGGGACGAAAATTGCGTATGACAATCTGTCCAGTTAAACCTACCAGCGTTCGACCAGCCATTCACTCGAACCAAAAAGGAACCTAAATAAGGAACCGACAAACAAACAGATATACGACGGGAGGTTACGAGGAATGAAGTCTCTGGTCAATATCCA
>BLSH010417060.1:17685-28298 GCA_018402905.1 Glandirana rugosa
CTCCCCTCCGACGGGACCCGCTTCACCCCTAAACCCCCCAATACGATCTCTTCTAGCATAACCCCCCAAATCCCCACTTCGCCCAGGGCAGCCTCCCCTCCTGCCCACCCCTTGTCCCGGCCCTGCTGAGGACCCTAGTGCTGCAAGGCAGAAGTGCTATCTACTAAGCCACTCTTCTGCCCAAACTCTGTAAAATGGAAATGTACAAAGTGATTACTGTAATAGGAAGTGAAGTTAAAGGGACATTATTGAAGACAATTCTCAAGAATTTTCCCTGTCAGATGTCTGGCCTCCAAGCCATAGGTCAGAGGAGGCAAGAAGGATGAAGGCTGCCAGACCTCCATCCCCTCGGCGGTGCCGGATCCCCGGGGACAGTGAGGACACAAAGGGCCTGTGCGCCTGCAGCGGATTATATACAATGGAATATTCTGACCTGAGCTATAAACATGAGATGGAATTTATAAATGGCGGAGACGAAGGTCGAGTAACGGTTTATGGGACATAGATTTTTCCATCTCTGAAGCCCCCTTGGAGACCCTCCTCTTCCCGGGATGATCCCGCTCCCAGATGTTTATACCATGAGCTGCGGCGGAGGTCCGACTTACACCCTTTATAAACATCTCATGTAAGCAAAGCATCTTTTTAGAAATCGTTTTATCCCCGAGTACGCTGAGCGCAGACACCTGGCTCCGATCACACAGCGCGCACTCCACAGCTGTGCTCCATAAACACTACACATAAACACAGATCTACAGAGCCGACCGCCCGCCGCCCAATGCATCCGCTTTCCACGACCTTCAGATGTTCTCTTTTTTATGTCCTCCTGCACTTTCCCATGTACTCCCAGTTCTGCAGAGGAAACCAATCAATTCTTCAGAGATATATAATGCCTGTTAATGCAGAATGTCACATCCTTCCCATTAATACAGGGGTATATGAATCAGCAGGGCCCCCTGGGACTTACAGACCCACTTATCCCTTTGCGGACCACACAAGGTTCGAATCTTGGCCGTTTCAGCAGGAACCGGCCGAGATTCGAACTATTAAACTGGCAGGCTGCATGTACCAAGCTGATCGATCAAGTAAATTGGGTACAACCAGCCTTCCGGATTCTTTTGCGATTATCTCTAGAGGCTGCTATAATACAGAGAGGCCTCTTTGCCACCATCATTTTAAGGCCCCATACACATGGGGTAAAATCCGGGGGACATTGGCTGGTTCAATAAAAACCGGCCAACATTCAGCCCGTGTGTATGGCAGCTGGTCCGAAAGACGTGGAAAACCAGCAGACGACCAGCTCCCAATCATTCAGCCAATGGCTGAGAGCGCTGATCGGAGTCTTCTGGCGGGATGGGGGGGGCTGTCCCCCTGTCAGAACACAACAGCTCAGCAGAGGAGATCGCTGTTTTTTTATTCCGTCAACCCAGAAAAAAAAAAAAATAATGGTGTGTACCAGGCTTAAAGTGGATGTAAACCCGAAAAAAAAAATGTAATTAATAATTCTGCCTGGTAGAGTATAGCATGTCATATCATCTGTGCCCAGTCTTGTCACAAAGAGTTAATCCGACTGTGAGTAATGAGCTTATCTTTTTTCAGTAGGAGAAAGTCTGACTAACAGGGAAATACACAGTCATTCCGCCCCTTGCTCTGTGAGTGACAAGCAATTTGCTTATCTCCTTCACACAGCAGAGAAAGTTTTACACTCCCCCCTCCCTCCTCAATGTCTCAGTATAGAGGTTGGTGGGGAGGCTTGTGACATCACAACTCCACCCACCAAACTCCAGCAAACACAGACACCCTCTGATTCCAGAATTTTACAGAGCTGCTAGTGCTTACCGGAAGGACATTTGAAAGGTAGGGATAGATGCAGAAGGCTTGCATGTATATATACACATTAATACTGTGTCATTAGTTTATACTGGGTGGGTGGTGAGTTTACATCCACTTTAAAGTGATTGTAGAGGCATGAAGATAAAAACCCTTCTGTGTACAGCTCCTCCAATACTTACCTGAGGTCCCTCTAGCTCCGGCTTGTAGGAATGTCTCGGCTGTCCGGGACTCTCCCTCCTCATTGGCTGAGACAGCAGCGTGGCGCCATTGGCTCCAGCTGCTGTCAAAGTCAGTCAGCCAATGAGAATAGAAAGGGGACGGGGGGCCGGGGCGCAGCTCCATGTCTGAATGGACACAGGGAGCTGTGACTCGGCTCGGGTGCCCCCATAGCAAGCTAAATACAAAAGTACAGCACAAGGACTTTTGTATTGGACTTCATTTGGTGATCAACAAATGGTGCACGCCGCTGATCGATTATGACACATGTGTTTTAGATAGCGCAAACTCATTCCATGTGACCCATAGCAAGCTGCTTGCTGTGGGGACACTCAATGGGAGGGAGGGCAGGAGAGCCGAAGAGGGACCCGAGAAGAGGAGGATCTGGGCTGCTATGTGCAAAACCACTTCACACAGGAGGCAAGTATAACATATTTGTTAAAAAAAAAAAAAAGAAACAAGACTTTACAATCACTTTAAGGCAGGCCATACACAGTGCAAATTTCTTTGGGCTGCAAGAAAGAAATTTGCATGATTCCCTTATCAACACAAACAGTGCTGACAGGGAAATAAGCAACTGTCTTCTCCCGGTGCCCCCAAAAACAGTTGTTGATTCCCCTGTGAACACTGCCTGCGTTGATGAGGGAATCATGCAAATTTCTTTCCTGCAAACCAAAGAAATTTGCACCGTGTATGGCCTGCCTTAGAAGTACAGCAGCAAAAAGGCCTCCCTGCGCCTGATCACGTATCTGATATGTGATCCAGCCCTTTTGGGTAGGGAGCGTGCGCACATGTGCACGCCTCCTCAGCTGTGATTAGTTACAGCATAAGCCGATTAGTGAGTGCTGGCGCCCGCTGATCGGCTCCGTCATTCAGGGAAGGAAGCTCTATGTTGTAAACACAGAGCTCCAAATATGGACAGGTGATCTTAGTGGGTTTTTTCCCCTGCAAAACAGGGGAAAGAAAACAGCAAGATCACTTGGTAAAACCACCACACATTACACATGGTTAAGTACACATTCATCCCCTTCCCAGCCAGTGTCATTAGTACAGTGACAGTGTATAATATTATCACTGATCACTGTATTAGTGTCACTATTGATGTCAGTGTCAGTTAGTGTACCCCCTAGCCAGTGTCAGTTAGTGTCAGATTGCCCACCACAGAATTACGTCCCACTATAAGTTGATGATCACTGCCATAACTGGTATATAAAAAAAAAATAATAATAATTGTAGTATCTATACCAGACGCTACAACTTTCATACAAACCAAATCATATACACTTAGGCTGGGTTTACATATATGCGGTGCAGCACACCGCATGTGATTCGGATTGGAATCGCACCGCATTCCTATTCAAATCACATGCGATTCTTTAAACCCGTTCATTTTGTATGGTCTCAATTCGCATCGCGCCGCACAAAAAAGAAGTAAGCATCTTTTTTTTCCCCACACCAGAGTTGATTCTTGCAATCGCACTGTGTTTTGATGGGTAATTTATTTAAAGGGGTTGTAAAAGTTCGCATTTTTAAAAAATAAAAATAACAAACATGTTATACTTACCTGCTCTGTGCAAGGGTTTTGCACAGAGCAGCCCTGATCCACTTCTTCTGGGGTGCCCCACTAGCGCTCCTGGCTCCTCCCCTTCTTTGGGTGCCCTCACAGAGAGAGACGATTTCCACAAGGGCACCCGTGCAGGCGCACTCCCGCTGCAGCATCCATTGACACAGCCAGCAGGACTCAGCCCGCCCCCCCACGATCTCTTGTCACTGGATTTGATTGACAGCAGCGGCCAATGGCTCCTGCTGCTATCAATCTATCCAATGAGGACAAAGACAGCGGCTGGAGCTGCTGGGTTCATGCACAATGCTGGAACAGACGGGTTTGTGTAAGAAAAAAGGGGGGGCTCTGGGGGCAGCTGCAGTGAAGAAGGGTTTTCACCTTAATGCATGAATGCATTAAGGTGAAAAACCATGAGACTTTATAACCCCTTTAACATGGACACTGGTGGCAGATCGCATGAACGGAGTGTGATTTTAGTGCGGTGCGGGAAATGCTCAGGATTTGCTGCGTTTCCTGCACCACATATGTGAACTGAGCCTTATTGGGATTTTTTTTTTTTTTTTGACCAAAGACGTAGCAGAATACATTTTGGGCCTCAATTCATAAAGAAATTTGATTTTTTTTTATTTAATTGAACATGTTTTATAGCAGATTTTTTTTTTTTTTAATCTTCAGTTTTTTTTTTTTATTAAAAATGTTTTATAGCAGAAAATTTAAAATATTGTTTTTTTTTTGTTTCTATTGCAAAAAAAAAAAAAAAGTGTGAGAAAAATGACGTAAAATGTAATTTGCAAACAGCGTTGCATGACCGCACAATTGTCAGTTAAAGTAGCACAGCACTGAATAGCAAAATGCCCTGGTCATTTGCCAACATCAAAAAGCCTAGGCAGGCTTCATTTGTATGCAGACCTCTAAAAGTAACACCTGCATGTGACGAGGAGTCTCCGTGATTAAAAGAATGGATACCCAATAAAGGAAATGGGTGGGCCAGGGACAGCCAGGTGATGGCGGACATCCTCCAGACAGAAAATGAGGCCGGATCAGTCGGACTTGTAGCTGTTTTTAATGCACACCGTGAGAAGCTCACAGTGTGCAGTGAAATCAAAGTAAGCAATTTCATTACAGGAGAGGAGCCTGTACAACTGTGCAGGGGCATAACTACAAGGGTCGCAATTGCGACTTGGCCCCATGCTCCAGGGGGCCCCTGCGGCCCCCTGTACACCTGGATAGGAAGGGTGGCTGGGGAACGGCATGTTGAGAAATTCTTTGCATGCCGTCCCTCCTATCCAGTTCCTGTTGCCCTGTGTGCTCTCCGGTCCCGCTGTCTGTGCGCTCTCCGGCCCTTTGGTGTGGTCTTCTGGCTCCCCTTCGTCCCTCAAAGCTCTACCAGCTCCCTCCCTCCCATCAGCTGCTGCTGGGGATCTGTCAGGATGGAGAGCCGGGAAGGAGACCAATCGCTGACTTTGATCATTCATAACTGAAGCATAGTAAACTATGCTTCCATTTGTAAATGAACAGGAAGCTCTGTACAGAGCAATTCCTCCTGTCCATGCATTCTGTGAAGCTGAGGCTGCAGACATGGAGATTGAGGGCTGTGTCCTCAATCACCTTTCTCTGTCTCAAAGGTGAAACTTCTGATATCTCACCAAAGTCTCCCCAGCGGGGCTCCTAAAAACTGTAAAAAAAAAAATATATACATAAAATAAAATGGTAAAAAATAAATAAAACAACAAAAAATAAACTACTGACACCAGTGGTGGAACTATCAGGGTTGCAAAGGTCGCACTTGCGACCAGGTCCCGGCGTTCTGCCACCGGGTTCGGAGGGAAAGGCCCCCCGGCCGTGGGTCAGGGGCCCCTTCATGGTTTCTTGCACTGGGGGGGCCCTGAAGGTTCTAGTTACATCTCTGCAACTGTGCAAGATTGAAGGGAAAGCCGGATGTCCGATTTAATAATGTATAAACCTTCTTTCTAGGAAATGCCTCCCGCGTTATATGGAATGGGGGAAATTATTTCATCAGATACTAATCCCACCTCTCTGAAGGAAATACATTTTTCTTAATGTGTCCCTACTCTGGAGGGAAACTCACGTTTTGTGCTCCAGGCGGATGATGTCCCCATGACGTACAAACTCCAGAGGGACTGCAGGATCTGGAATTAAACAATGGCAGGAGTCAGCAGGAGAGGACATTACCCCGGCCCTCATGCACCAATGGCACCGCTGTAATTACCATAATGGGAGTCTTGCTTCTTTATGACCCAAAAGTTGTTCTGGTCTTTGTGCGAGTATGTGGTGACCTGGTAGAAGGAAGGGGATCATTAGAACAGGCCGGGGAAAGGGAAGGGTCTTCTGGGTACTGTCCAGTTGAGCTGACCTGCTGCTGCCGTGCTCCCACCCCCTCTGGGTACAGGTGCCAGTGTGAGTGCAGATATCCAGTGGCGGTACGCATGTTCTTCAATGTAATAACCGATCCGTATGCCAGATCTAGAGAAAGAGAGGATAGCATAGAGTCGAGGCTTTCACATATAGATTCATTTACGTCTAAGGTATACCACTTTACAGAAGGATTGAGGAAATTATATTTCTATGGCTCAATACAAGTGAGGTCATCACGCAGATCCAAGGAGCAGGGATGTCATCACGCAGATCCAAGGAGCAGGGATGTCATCACGCAGATCCAAGGAGCAGGGATGTCATCACGCAGATCCAAGGAGCAGGGATGTCATCACTCAGATCCAAGGAGCAGGGATGTCATCTTATAAGGGGCGTGTGATGTCATCAGAAGCAATGTCACGTGAGTCCATATAATGGAATATAGAGGTGCCAATGAAGGTAAAGATTATAACTGGGTTTCCTGAGCTCCAATGTGATCATGGGCCATCCCTTTGTCCAATAAAATAATTCTATTATTTACAGATAGAGCACATTATAGCAGGGGCCTCCCACTGGCAGCAAAAGTTTGAGAGGGAGTAAAGTGGCGCTTAGTACAGGGGTAGGGAACTTAAACAGGAGATTCCTCCATTTAAATTGGGGCTCTGTATAATCATTGCTCTCTTGTGACCCCACAGTCAGTAGAGCGCCCCTTCTGTGCTAAGCGACACCTGTTTCACAAAGAAATAAACCTCCCCCAGCCCAATTTGGTACATACGCTCCGGCATAGAGGCATTGTGCAGATTGTTTCCATCTAGACGGGACTGGAAGGCAGAGCTGAAGAAACCATCGCCAGGACCACTGAAATACAGGAAGAAGAAGATGATAGGATTTCCGGGGACCCCCAACACTGATTAGCACATTACACAGTGCATGCCATGGCAGAACACATCAGAGCGGAGCAGCAAATGAGGTCACACAGCTTACCTCTTATTAAGGACGGTGAAATGCACAGCAAAGATGAGAGCGTACAAGGCAAGCGGCAGAGCAATAAGACACACAACGCGAGCGGCCAAATGACGCAGGAAAACATCCTGCAAAATGGAGAACACGAGGAACATTTTCTAACATTCAGCAATACAATAACATTTTCAGGCTGTTTAAATAAATACTGGACGAATTTTATACAGCAAAAATTTCCACATGAGCCTGGATTCACTGCCAACATCAGAAATAAGAGGCAAATTTCCCCTGAACCGGACCACACAGGTCCAGGATAGTAAATAAAGTAAAACAGACACAAATTTCAAAGAAGTGAAATTCACAGAACTCACCAGCGTCAGGCTGAGATCTCCCAGCAGCCTCCACAGGTCCCTCGCTGTGTTCAGGCCAACGAAGATGACCACAAAGAGACCAACAAACTTCACACCCAACGCTCCCGCCAGACTCACACCAGTCAGTATCAGCCACCACCACCAGAGGGCGCTGAATGGCCTGAGGAGAGAGAAGGGGTGATGGGTAAGGTTCTAGTCTGTGTTTGCTCTATACAGTGTATGCCGTGGGGAAAATAATGATTTGATCCCCCGCAGATTTTGTAAGTTTACCCACTTACAAAGAAATGAAGGGTCTATAAATTTTATCATAGGTGTATTTTACATGATAGACACAGAATATCAACCAAAAAATCCAGAAATAAAAAAAAAACACATGATGCAAATGTTAATTGAGCTGCAGTTCAGTGAGTAAAATAAGTATTTGATTCCCTACCAACCAACAATAATTCTGGTCCCACAGGATGCAGTATGTACTCATGTGGTACACAGATTAGTCCTGTCAATTTTTTTTTTTTCATTTATAATTCTTTATTTCACGCTTCAGCAAAGCATGTAGTTCAGTACAATAATAAATAGTCTGCCAAATATGGCGGATCAGAAACCTTCATAAAGCATTTAACAGTAATAAACAATGAAATATGTCAATTCACATTTAGAACCGTGTCGTCTTGTTTAAGTCTGTTACCATTGGGAAACCAATTACATGGAAAATGTTAATTCCAAACAAGGCCCCTATAGAACATACAATGCGAGATATGTAATGCTAGTTTCTAAACAGGGGTCTGACCCATGCACGCCTAGACCATAAGAGCATGGTTTCTTTTTTTCTATAAAACCTAAGTTAGGACATAGATGGAGATCAGGGAGAAATGAGTGTGAAAAAAGAAAAAGGGAAGAGGAAAAGAAAGGAATTGGCGCAGAGGCTGGCGCCCGCACCAGAAGTCAGAGGATACCGGACAATCAATCACTACTGGACCTGAGCCCGTACAAATCAAGGGGATAGGTAGGAAGCATAATCTCGTGTACACTGAAAGCCATGCAGTTAGGCGTTCCATATCATTGATCTTGTTAACCACAGCTATGCATTGACTAATCAGTGCGAGGTCAGTGTGTTTCCATTTTTGTGGGATGCACACCTTGGCAGCATTAAGTAGGTGGACCAGGAGGGATCTCTTGTACCTACGTCTCGAAAGTGGGGTGATGTTTAGTAAAGTCTCTGGGCGCATCTCCAGAGATAGATCGGTAAGCTTACGATTTAGCCATCTGACATCTTCACAGAAGGGTTGTACGCTAGGTCACGATCAAAAATTATGCAACAACGCTCTTGGATCGTTTTGGCATCGCCCACACAATGGAGAAACATTGGGGTAGAACCTATGGAAGAGTACAGGGGGTCCTATACCAGCAGGTCAAAAGTTTATTTCCTGCTTCCTGGTATCTGCTGGACAGGGAAGACCGGTGGGCAAAGTAAAGAACCCGGTCCCTCTACCCAGGGGTTAGAACCATGTCTAAATCTCACTCCCATTTCTGAAAGAAGGATGGAACAAAGTTCTCTGGTGGTCTGGAAATCAGAGAATATGACATTGAAAGAATATGGTTCATAGGGGAAGTCTGTGAACAAAGCTGCTTGAATGAAGTAATCTTACTATGGTCCACTCTACTCAATCTGATGGTGGTTAATAAATGGCATATCTGCATGGCTCTCCATGAATCTAAAGGAGCAGAGATCATGGCCTGGATCTCCGAAATGGACCTCCATCTGCCTCCCATCAGAAAATGTTGAACTCGGAATTGGTTGGTCAAAAGAAAGTCTTTGAATCTCATGTCTTCCAAGCGTGGAATAAATTCTTGGGCACCAATTATAGGAGACATGAGATTAACAGTCTGCGGAGCGGATCCTAGAAAGTTCGTTTTGGCAACTACTGCCACCGTAGTACCCATCGTAGGATGCTGTTTCACCTTCAGCAGGAGAGGTTTAGACTGCCATGAAAGGATCTGCAGAGGAAGTGGTGACAGATCTTGCTCCAGGCCCATCCATCCCTTTTCAGACTTTTAATGTTTGATCCAATTTAATGTATGAGACATATGGGTTGCATAGTAGTACCTAAAGGGATCCGGGAAGCCAATTTCCCCTCTCTCCTTGGGCAGAGCTAAAAGTCGGTATGAAATTTGCTTAGTTTTGTGGCCCCATAAAAAGTTCAGAAACTCTGCTTTAGTTGCGCGAAATAAAGAGCGGGGAATGGCCACTGAGAGGGATTGTAAAAGATATAGAAGTCTTGGTAGAACCGTCATTTTCAAAATGCTGTTACGTCTGACAAAGATGGTGTAAGGTATTTCATTTTCAAGTATTTAATTTTCCTCTGGGCCCAAAAAAGGGAAAATTAGCCTGAATTTGCTGAAAAGTTGCAGGGGTCAAATTACTATTTAGAGCCTCTGACTTATGGACATTGATTTTATAGTTTGATAGTTCTACATAGTGTTGTAACTCCTGAAGAAGGTTGGGGGTGGTTATGTCTGGGCTTGTAATCAAGAAGAGTAGGTCGCCAGCATAAGCCGCCACCTTATGATGTGTAACTCTACCCTGAAGGCCTCTGATATCCGGATTGGCCCCGATTCTGCATAAAAGGGGCTCTAAGACTAATACAAAAATCAGGAGTGATGGGGGGGCATCTCTGTCTTTTTTTTTTTTTTTGAAGATATTTTTATTAATTATAAAGACATACAAACAAAAACAATCAGCCATCGTTCGGGCAACATGCCCAGCAATTAAGTACAAATATTGGCGACTTGTACATGGTCAACAGAAATTTTTCCAATCACAACTTTCAATAAATGACATTCAGGTATATCTCTAAGTAGTCCTATTAAAGTACATTGGGTATATACCATGGTATAGTTCTATTTACAACAGTTTAGGTGGGTCAATGCCCACCTGGGGTCTGTTAATTGGCATTGCTCCCTAAGGTAAGGCGGGACATAATGTAAGAGGGCTGGCCAGCCACCCGCCCCAAATCTTATGAAATCCTTTACTCCGTTTTCGGAGATCAAAGGTGATCTTGTATAGGGGTAAAGCTTCATTCACCAATTTTAACCACAGGTTTTTATTCAGTGCCTGTGGACTCTTCCACGTCAGCAAAAGAGATTTCTTCGCGTAGAAGAATAGGATACGAAGGAGCCTCTTTGCCGAGGCAGACAGTGACAAGTCTCCAAAAATTCCTAAAAGGCAATTCCTGGGGTCAATAATATTGGGAAGGCCCAAGGCTGTTGAGATGAAGGAGCCTATGTCCCTCCAGAAGTGC
>BLSH010417060.1:28697-40253 GCA_018402905.1 Glandirana rugosa
TGTCGTGATCTGTCTCTACGGGGAATCCATAAATCCACACAACTATGTTGATGGCGAGGGATCTATATAACTCTTATTGTATACGGGAAATAATTTTGTTAATGTTCTTGTGTGAGTCTTTACCTACCTAGAGGGCAACCTGGAGTACCCGTCCCGATTATAAGAATTTTACTAAATAGAAGGGTTCGATGAAGTACAGGACCGGTTACGTGGTACATCCCAGGGATTTAGGTAAAAATTTGCGTATCTAAGGCACACGTGGTGTAAAGAGACCTCTCCTCCCAGGGGATGGCCCCCTCCGTGCTAGTACAGGCATTAGTGTCACTAGGGTGTAACCAGTCATGTACGGATACCAAATGTGAAGCCAGGTAATATAAATAAAAATTAGGGAACGCCAGGGCAGCCAGGTGGGAGGGAAGTCTGAGTGTCTCAAGGGCTATTCTGGGGGACCCTCCTCTCCAGAGAAATGTGGTGCACACGGAATCTATGCGTTTAAAAATGGATTTAGGGACCCTACATGGTGCATTGGCCAGGACATGAAGTAGCTTGGGAAGATAAATCATTTTAAGAATATTAGCCCTGCCCATGAGGTCCAACGGGAGATCCATCCATTTCTGAGTGTGTTCTTGTAATTGTTTTAATAAAGGGCATATGTTATTCTCAATATATCTAGGGAGCGGTAGTTGTATCAACACACCTAAATACCTAAGGGGCATCTCTGTCTAGTGCTGTTGCTTAACGAAAAAGAAGATGACAATGCCTCGTTTGCTCTCACTGCAGCTGTTGGATGAGAATATATTGCATCTACCCAAGTGCACATATTGGCTCCCAGACCATTATGCCTCAGGATCCATTTAAGAAAGAACCAATTGACCCAGTCAAAGACATTCTCAGCTGAAATCAGCAGCATAGGGATGTGCAGGCCAAGTGGATCAGGTTAAGGGCTCTGCAAGTATTGTCCCTAGCCTCCCTGTTCGGAACAAAGCCCATCTGGTTATTATGCACCAAGGAAGGCAGAAATGAAAGAAGTCAATTGCCTAACCCCTTTGTGAAGAACTTAAGGTCCACATTCAACAGGGAGTTGGAACGATAGTTTGCACAATCAGAACCAACTCTACCCTCCTTAGGGATTAAGGTTATATGCGCAGAAAAAGTGGCTGTGGGCAAGGCCTCTTCATCCAACAAGGTGTTGCGGGAATGTACCAGTCTGGGCACTAGGAGATCAGAGTTCGATAGTAAACAAGGGGAAACCATCTGGGCCAGGGGCCCGGATTGTCTCCATATCCTGCATCGCCCCCAGAACTTCCATCTCAGTCATGGGGCTCTCCATTACCTCTCTATCTATGGCAGACAGTTGTGGGAGGCCAGAATTTTGGAGGTAGTCATCTATTACTGATGTCCGAGCCAGGAGGTCTGACAGTGTGCCATTGTTAGGTAAAATTGTAGAGTTTTTCATAACAATCGTGAAAACAATTTGCAATATCTTGAGATTTGTGTCGTTTAGAGCCCTGAGAGGATGTTACAGTAGATATATGGATCTTGTGTTTAGTGTCCCGTAGAGCCCAGGCCAACAGTCTCCCTGAGTCCCATCAATTTAACCAGTTGCCGACCAGGCTTTTTCTGGCTCCTTTTGTTTACAAGTTTAAATCAGTATTTTTTGCTAGAAAATGACTTATATCCCCCAAACATTATACTTTTTTTTAGCAGAGACCCTAGAAAATAAAATGGCGATTGCTGCAATTTTTTATGTCTCACAGTATTTGCGCAGCGGTTTTGCAGATGCATTTTTTTTGGGAAAAAATACACTTTAATAAATAAAAAAAAAAAAAAAAAGCACAAGAGTTACCCCAATTTTTTTGCATAATATGAAAGATGATGTTACAAGGAGTAAATAGATACCTAACATGTCATGCTTCAAAGTTGCACACGCTCGTGGAATGGCGACAAACTATGGTACTTAAAAATCTCCATAGGCGACGCTTTAAACGCCTTTACAGGTTACCTGTTTAGAGTTAAAGAGGAGGTCTAGCTCTAGGATTATTGCTCTCGCTCTAGCTTTCCTCACATGTGTGGTTCGAATACCATTTACGTATGCGTTTGCTTCTGCGCGCGAGGGATGGGGGCGCTTTAGATTTTTTTTTAATATTATTATTATTTTGCTTTTTTATTTTTACACTGTCTGTTTAATTTTTTTTTTTTTTGATCACTTTTATTTCTATTACAAGGAATGTAAACATCCCTTGTAATAGAAATAAGGATGACAACAGTTCCGCTTTATGATGAGAGCTGGGGTCAAAAAGACCCCAAATCTCTCCTTTACCTTCAAAAGTAAAAGATTTAAAAAAAAAAAAAAAATAATAATAATTTTTGATCTTTCGCTTTAAATTTTTTTTTTTTTTTCATCAAGCCTGGACGGGAAAATTACATCATGGCGTGGCTCTGGTGCTCCAAGGCAAGAGTGTTAACACTTTGATCGACTTTGGGAGCAGGCGGCCGCACCACTGGATTGTTTCTCGGGTGAACCAGTGGTAACGGTAAGCCCGAGAAGCACCGACGAGCGGCGGGGGGTTGTCCCTCCTGCTGCTTCGAAAACTGGCCCAGCGCCTCATGAGCTGCTCGGATCGGTCCCTTGAGAAAGCCGGCCGTCTCCTAAAACAAACAGTACTGGGTTACGGCTGATCTCTTCAGTATATATACGTATTGCTGTTGACAAGTGGTTAAGAAGGTGCTGCTAACGACAACTTGCAATATGTATAAAATACCCAAATCTCTTTCTTCCATTCAAACCTCACCATCATGGGCAAGACCAAAGAGCTGTCATAGGACGTCAGGGACAAGATTGTAGACCTGCACAAGTCTGGAATGGGCTATAAGACCATCAGCAAGAAGCTTGTTGAGAAGGAGAAACTGTTGGAGCAATTTATTTGCAAATAGAAGAAATACAAAATAACCATCAATCACCCTGGGTGGAGCTCCATGCAAGGTTTTGCCTCATGGGGTATGGATGATCATGAGAAAAGTGAGGGATCAGCCCAGAACTACATGGAAGGAGCTTGTGAATGATCTCCAGGCAGTTGGGACCGCAGTCACCAAACAAACCACTGGTAACACAATATGCCACCATGGATTGAAATCCTACAGCGCCCGCAAGGTTCCCCCCCTCAGGAAGGCACATGTACAGCCCGTCTGAAGCTTGCCAATGAACATCTAAATGATTCAGAGAAGGATTGGTAGGAAGTGCTGTGGTCAGATGAGTCCAAAATTGAGCTCTTTGGCATTAATTTGAATCGCGGTTGAGGAAGAGAAATGCTGACTATGGCCCTAAGAGCACAATTCCTACAGTTAACACAGAGGTGGAAACATTATGCTTTGGAGCCGTTTCTCTGCTAAAAGGTACAGGCAGACTTTGCCACATCGAGGGGACAATGGATGGGGCAATGTATTGTAAAATCTTAGATGAGAACTTTCTTCCCTCAGCCAGAACACTGAATCATTTTGGAGACAAGAAAATTAAAGTGGTTGTAACTCCTCACATGCCCAGTGAAGTGACTATCCCCATGTGATACACATAGATGTATTTCCTTGGCGCTTCGATCACCTGGGAGAGGCGGGGTTTGGGGCTGCGTCGCGCATGCGCAGTGGATCAGCCGGGTTAATGGCGTCACACGCCGCTGACAGCGCGGCGTGTTTATGTTAGACGCCATTGATTGGGACCGCGTGTGTTCTATAAAAGGTGGGCCCACTATAGCTGACAAACAAGGAGGTGGCTTCTGAGGAGACGTGTTCTTACATATACATCTTGATACCTGGTAAGCACTATACTGGACAGCGTGTCCATCCGGTATAACACCCATATATTGTAATGCTCTTTATGTATTGGCTGATCAATCCTCATTGACAGTAACTTCTTCTTATACAGCCCTTAGGACCCGGATCTAGTATTAAGCACTGATCGGCTTCAGTGAGGGCTATATGTTGGCAGTATATCCCAGCTACAATACACCTTATTGGCTTCTCTAAGGCTATACTACCTCCCCACCTCTGAATATACTACCCATATTTGTACAAAGAGACCGACCCTCTTGAGAAGACACTTTGGGAAACATCTCTATAGGTACTTATCAATCATATATAAAATTGTTCTGGCTGTATGAGCTTAGTGGATTTTTTTTGCCATTGTACACATATTGGGTTTGACATACTTATATTATGTGTTTGTACCACACACAGGCCCCCATACTCGCCTGGTGCGGCTGTGGGTGTATACGGGAGCAATAGGACTGGTCGCGGAGGGGGATTGGGAGGAAGGTGGACGCCATACCACCCCTTTGTGGGGCAGTCCCACATACCCCAGGGGGGGTTTCACCAACGTCTCCAAACATAATACTACAATACATATCATATGATGTAAGTGATTGTCACTGAGCATATTTGTTACAGTATATTATAGTCTATTAATAGATTAGTGGATTGTATTGTGTATCTGTGCCTTACATATGTACTTTCTGTCTCTTATTAGAGTAATACTTTTCCAGCTCCAGACGAAGCGCCAAGTATATAGAGCGCAAAACTAGTTGAGCAAGCAGGAATATGTTTCTGCAGTCCTCTTGATGGGATCCATATCAGCGTAACCATAATTAACTTTATGTTACTTTTTTTGTTTTAGACTTTTTCACAAGTCAATATATTGAGATACTGTGATTATTGAGTTGCGTTTGAGACAGATATCCCAACAAATTTGCAGTACAGCATAGTGGGCCCCTCTGGCTACCAAGAACTTGTATGGTTGGTGTACACAGGGAACCACAGTATTTTTCACCCTATAAGGGGTAGCTGTTGTATAAAATATAAAATATATATATACATGTTTTTAATTATAAAATTTGAAAGGTCTTATGTCTAATTGAGGCATTTATGTGCCATTTTCTGTAACAAATAAAGTTTATACATTTACACCATAACCAGTATGCCGTTAAAGTCCATTTTTTCCTAAATCCAATACTTCCATCAGACAGAAATGACACTTAGTGCTCTTAATTGAGACAAGTACACACTATAGGGATATCCTTTGTTCAAATTTCATGTCTGAGGTTTGCAACCACTTTAAGTGTGCCAATGGAAAAATTATACTCAGAGACATAGGTAATGGTTGGCATTAAGCTGGTCATTCAAGAAGAAATTCGAGTTGTGGGTGGCCCTCTCGTCACCCTCCCACCTGACATCCTTCAATCTGAAAAATGAAGGAGCTGAGTGGAAAATGCTTGGCTGAACAGCGCTTTCAATCAGATGCATGCATTGTTCAGGTATTCTGACAGCCGTGGCTCCCGGCTGTCAGAATACAATAGCAGGCAGGGGAAATTCCTCCATCCACTCTAGCCAGCTGAACAAGAATAATCTTATAATGTATGGTCAACCTTAGGGGGAAGGATGGATGTAACAAGTATGTCTGAGCAAATTGAGAAAAAAAAAAAACATATGCAGTACCTCTCTGCAGGAAACGTACTTACCCCTTTACCCCCACTACATTGAAATGCCAAGAAGTGTTGTACCCCCTGCTCAGTTCTTCCCTCCTGGACTACATAAACCCTCTACTCATTTCCATAATAAAGTAGGGAGGTTTTCTGTAGTCTTGCAGAGGAGAACAGGGCAGGGCTGACACTTTGAGATTTCAGTGCAGCAGAGATGATTTCCGCAGGATCAATATGCATTTATCTGCATTTGCAAGATCATAAGGGACAAAACAAAGGGAAATCTGCATGTACTGCATATGCATTTTTTATTTTATCCAGACATAAAAACACAAAGCAGTAGAGATAGGTAAGGTTAGAATTCAGGAAGGTTAGCGTTTATCTTCTTGTTACTACATCCCCTCTACTCACCTGCCAGAACAGGCGTTAAACTTGACCATACTGAGAACGGCGGCCATGATGAAGAACATGAGGATGGGATCCAGCAAGATGTACTGGGACAGTGTGATGCAGCCAGTGTCTGCGGGAAATAATTGCAGTAATAGTATTAGAATTGTTAAAATGAATTGGCCCTGTCAGTAGTCAACCTTTTTTAGGGCTGTGAGGACTAACTATTGGTCCAGTTCAAGTAGGAGGAGGAGGAGCAATTAGCTTTATGAGCTCTGATCAGATGATAGCTATGACACCTAGAAGCAGTGGTGCCTAATCCAGGAAAAAGGTGACATCCTAGAGTCAGGCATAGGAACAATAACTGATATTTAGGATCTCCTTACCGAGCAAGACGAGAAGAGCGGCCAGTAGGGCAGCCGATAATGATCCAGAGAGTTGCAGGATGATAAGGAAGGCGAGTGGAGGGAGCCAGGAGCCTAGAAAGGCGCAGAGCTGCCAAAAGGATACAACATGTCGCGAAATTAATATATTGTGATATACCACTACATCCTGCATTAAAGCCCCTGGCTCTAATCACTGGGGGGACGACCAATCATCTTCACCACATACACAGAGCAACCACTTCCAATCACTGGGTGAACCGCCAATCATCTCCACATCCACAGAGCAATGAGCATCTGCCTTCAATCAATGGGGGAGCCACCAATCATCTTCACCTCCACAGAGCACCTTTCTTCAATCACTGGGGGAGCCACCAATGATCTTCACCTCCACAGAGCACCTTCCTCCAATCACTGGGGGAGCCACCAATCATCTTCACCTCCACAGAGCACCTTCCTCCAATCACTGAGGGAGCCACTAATCATCTCCACCACATCCACAAATCATGTACCTGAAATTATTGGGGGAACCACCCACCATCTGTACATTCACAGATTACCCATCATCTTCAGATCCATAGAGCACCTGCCTCCAATTACTGGAGGAGCCATCAATCATCTTTACCACATGCACAGACCACCTGCCTTCAATCCCTGGCCACCAATCATCTCCACATCCACAGAGCACCACCCCTCTATACAATACACCCCCAAACAATGGAGAAACCAGCAATCATATACATAACATACAAAGAGCACCCACTTTAAATCACCAGAGAAGCCACCAATCATCTTCACATCCACAGAGCACCTTCCTCCAATCACATGATGAACCAGCAATCATCTCCATCACATCTACAGACCACATGCCTCCAATTACAGGGGGAACCAGCCACCATCTTAACATTCACAGGGCACCCACCGCCAATCACTGGGGGAACAGCCAATCATCTCCACCACATGCACAAATCACGCACGCAACTCAAATTATTGGGGGAACCACCCACCATCTTTACATTCACAGAGTACCTACCATCTTCAGATCCACAGAGCACCCTCCTCCAAATATTGGGGGAACCATTAATTATCTTCACCACAGATCACCTGCTTTTAATCCCAGACGAGCCACCGATCATCTCCACATCCATAAAGCACCATCCATCCAATCACTGGGGGAGCACCAACCATCTCTACTATACACATCCAATTATTCAATAAGATTGTTGCGCTAGCTTAACCATCAATGTGAATACAAGAGTGAATCACCATAATGAAATAAAACATAAAGCAACATAATATTAGGGATGAAAACTTATGAAATCATCATATCCCATATAACATGTGACTGTGCAAAACATAAATAAAAAACATAAGTTGTGCATATAGTAGAAAAAATTAATAATATCAAAAAGAATTGTCCATAAATCATTCAATTGGGGACTCATTAAGTGTGATAGTCCAAAATTCTGTGAACTTTATAGGGGACACCAGTCCTACATCCGGTGTATATTTAAGTGAGAAAAAAAGGCTTGAGTCCACTTATCCACCACCACTGATCACACAGGCACCTCAGTGAAGGATTGAGGGGTAAACACCCTTACCAGAAAAATAGACCCACTATTTCTAGTACGGGTCAGCAGCGCTTGCAGATATAGCCCTCTGCAGGGTCTAAAGACATGAATCTTCCTCTGCTCCTAGGGGTTCATCAGATCAGCAGGGATGGTGTAGAAAGCCAGGCCAGCGATATCACTCACCACATATTTAAAGAAAATAAGGGCCACATAGTGTAAAACTGCAAAGTGGTTTATTTAAAACATGTACTAAAATCCAGGGTACTCACATTTGAACATCAAAAAAAAACGCATTGAAAAGCCGGCAGATACAAGCAAACAAAACCCGTCCTCCTCAGATAGACTGTATGGCGTGGTGACGTCAGCACGTAAGCTCCGCCCTACATGTTTCGTGATAGGTCACATCTTCCTGGGGCACGGGAAGACACCACGCCATACAGTCTATCTGAGGAGGACGGGTTTTGTTTGCTTGTATCTGCCGGCTTTTCAATGCGTTTTTTTTGATGTTCAAATGTGAGTACCCTGGATTTTAGTACATGTTTTAAATAAACCACTTTGCAGTTTTACACTATGTGGCCCTTATTTTCTTTAAATATGTGGTGAGTGATATCGCTGGCCTGGCTTTCTACACCATCCCTGCTGATCTGATGAACCCCTAGGAGCAGAGGAAGATTCATGTCTTTAGACCCTGCAGAGGGCTATATCTGCAAGCGCTGCTGACCCGTACTAGAAATAGTGGGTCTATTTTTCTGGTAAGGGTGTTTACCCCTCAATCCTTCACTGAGGTGCCTGTGTGATCGGTGGTGGTGGATAAGTGGACTCAAGCCTTTTTTCTCACTTAAATATACACCGGATGTAGGACTGGTGTCCCCTATAAAGTTCACAGAATTTTGGACTGTCACACTTAATGAGTCCCCAATTGAATGATTTATGGACAATTCTTTTTGATATTATTAATTTTTTCTACTATATGCACAACTTATGGTTTTTATTTATGTTTTGCACAGTCACATGTTATATGGGATATGATGATTTCATAAGTTTTCATCCCTAATATTATGTTGCTTTATGTTTTATTTCATTATGGTGATTCACTCTTGTATTCACATTGATGGTTAAGCTAGCGCAACAATCTTATTGAATATCTGCTTATTTTATGGTGAAGTATCGCACCCTACATTGTTGCTGCTTTGTTACGTACTGCTATTTCTAGCGTGGTATATTTTTTTATATTTTTGAGTATACACATCCAATCACTGGGGGAATCACCCACCATCTCCACCACTAGCACACATTTATCTGCAAGCACCAAGAGGAAAACCTCCAGCAAGTTGAGGAGCTGATTCTCATCATGGAGGTTTGCTCAGATCACAGAGGAAACATTTCAGACATGTGCCCCCTGCAGTGTGATGGTGCATCTCACCCCTCTCATGCCCAGGTAGTTGTGGTCTTCATAGCTCTGCCCAGGCTTCAGGAAGGAGAAGGAGCCATTGTATCCGGTCAAATGTCCAGCCAATCCAATTAACATCTGAGGATTAAGAGACAAACATTATAAAGTCTGTTAGCTTCCCCAGGGGTAGGGTAGAGTCTCTTAGCTTCCCCAGGGGTAGGGTGGAATCTCTTACCTTCCCTAGAGGGGGGTGCACATCGAAGAAAAATGTCCTATTGATGTAATAACTTCCCATCTTTCCAAAATGTGTCTCATCCCAGCTGAAAGACAAGACACACCGTGTTCGCTTTACATCCATCAAACTGCAAGGTTCCACCCCCATACTGCCACATCAAAGAGATGGTGCCAACCATATCCTTTCTACTTTACAATAGCAGATGACTCAGCCCTGCCATCCTTATTGAGACAGTGGTTAGTCTGCATCACTAGACATAGGCTAACTCCCCCAGGCCATGGTAATGGTTGGAGGTCAGAGGTTAGAGATGGTTGGTGGTTAGGTATAATCAGTGGGTGGGAAGTGTTAGAGGTTAGAAATATTAATGGTTAGGGAGTGAAAGTAGTTAGGGATGGTCAATAAATTGGAATGATCAGTAGTTGAGGATGGCCAGCAGGTAGGAAATTTTATAGGTTGGAAAAACCTTAGTTAGACTTACCGGTGACGGTATTTCTATAAGCCTTTCAGGACAGCACAATGGAGAGAGCGTAGCTCCACCTCATCACAGGAAACACTGCCGTGTCACGCCCCTTTAAAAGCGTCAGCTTCCACCATGCCGTCAGTCAAACGTCGCCGATCCTCCGACATGCTGGAAGACATAAACACATCTAATACCCCAAGTTAGTCAATAACATATATTAACACCTAGGGAGGGAAGTAGCTGCTGTCCTGAAAGGCTTATAGAAATACCGTCACCGGTAAGTCTAACTAAGGTTTTTCTCCTTCGCCTTTCAGGACAGCACAATGGAGATAACCGAGCACTTACTTCAAGGTGGGACAACAGCTTGCAGAACTTTCCTGCCAAAGGATTGATCCGCTGCCGTCAACAGATCCAGTCTATAGTGTTTCATAAATGTAGAATAGCTGGACCACGTGGCGGATTTGCAGATTTGCTCTGGTGAAGCTCCCGCTCTCTCTGCCCATGAAGCTGCCACTGCCCTTGTAGAATGAGGCTTAATCTCTTCTGGAGGCTCTTTTCCTACCGCCTGGTAAGCTGCACTAATGGCTTGCTTCAGCCATCTACTCAACGTGCCCTTGGATGCCCTTTCCCCTTTACGGGCTCCCATGGTTAGGACAAAAAGTGAGGAGGATTTCCTGAAAGGCTTTGTTATCTCCAAATATTTCAGCAGACACCTTCTCACATCCAGGGTATGGAAGGCTTCTTCTTTCGGACCCACTGGAACCGGACAAAATGTTGGAAGGATGATCTCCTGAGACCGATGAAAAGCCGAGGCCACCTTCAAGAGGAACCCAGGATCTGTTCTTAAAACAAGCCTATCCTGAAAACACTTTAGAAAAGGCTCTTTACTGGACAGAAACTGTCGCTCACTAATCCTCCGAGCTGAGGTAATTGCTACCAGAAAAAAAGTTTAACATAATATTTTTAAACTCCACCTGTTCCAGCGGTTCAAAAGGACCTAAGGCAAGTCCCTGCAAAACAATAGACAGATCCCAACTCGGGAAATTTTTAATGGGACCTGGCCTGCTTCTGGCCAGGGCCCTGAAAAAATGTATTATTAGTGGTTCCTTAGATAAAATTTTCTCTAAGTAAACCGACAATGCGCTACCTGCGTCTTGAGGGTGCTTGCCGCCAAACCCTTCTCCATTCCTTCATGGAGAAATTCCAGAACTGAAACCAAACTTGTAAACTCATAGGAACTGCTGGAGCACCAGCTGTTGTAGCGCTTCCAGACTTTCAGATAGATCGCTTGAGTTACCTTCTTTCTACTTGCCAGCAAGGTGTTAATTACTTTTTCTGACAGACCTTTCCGCCTTAAGAGTTCTTTTTCAGAAACCAAGCCACCAAGCTGAGATATTCCAGGTCTGGGTGGAGGAGACCTTCCTGAGTCAGAAGATCCTTTGAGCTTGAGAATCTTAAGGGAGGTTCCACTGCCCACTTGAGAAGAACCGAGAACCATGGTCTTTTCGGCCAATATGGGACCACTAGAATCAGATTTGTGTTTTCTTCTCCAAACTTTGCCAACACCCTCGGGATCAGCTGGAAGGGGGGGAAAGCATAGGACAGAGGGAAGTTCCACTTGTGTGCCAAAGCGTCTAATCCCAGAGCTTGGTCTGCCCTCCT
>BLSH010417060.1:49528-64464 GCA_018402905.1 Glandirana rugosa
GTAAGGATTGGAGGTTGGCAGGGGTTGGTGGCTGGTAAGGATTGGTGGCTGGTAAGGATTGAAGGTTGGTAAGGGTTGGAGGTTGGCAGGGGTTGGTGGCTGGGTTGGGGACAGTTGGAGGTTAGGAATGGTCGGAGGTTAGGAATGGTCGGTGGTTGGGGACGGTTGGAGGTTAGGAATGGTTGGAAGTTAGGAATGGTCGGTGGTTTGGAATGGTCGGTGGTTGGGGATGGTTGGAGGTTAGGAATGGTCGGTGGTTGGGGACGGTTGGAGGTTGGGAATGGTTGGAAGTTAGGAATGGTCGGTGGTTAGGAATGGTCGGTGGTTGGGGACGGTTGGAGGTTAGGAATGGTCGGTGGTTGGGGACGGTTGGAGGTTAGGAATGGTCGGTGGTTGGGGACGGTTGGAGGTTGGGAATGGTCGGAGGTTAGGAATGGTCGGTGGTTGGGGACGGTAAGAAGTTTAAAGTGATCGGAGGTTGGGGATGTCAGAGATCAGTATTCAGATCGGAGTTTAGGAGAGATTAGTGGTTAGTAACAGTCATAAGTTAGTAGCGGTCTGTGGTTGGAGTGTTAGTAATGAGTGTAAGATATTTCAGTGGTTAGGGTCAGTCAGTGGCTAGCAATGGCCATTGGTTAGTAATGAGTGTAAGGAATATGAGTGGATAGATAGTCTGCACTCCATAATGAAGCATTAGCTCCCCCAATCGGCGATGGTCAGTAGTTAGCAGTGCTCAGCGGTTAGTAACGCTCACCAGACGTGTGGCGGCTCCCCCAGGCGGTGGAATCGGGTAATGGTAGACAGGGCGATGAGGGCGGACAGGACCGGCCATACTCTGGGTCCCCCCATCTCCTCCTTCTCCCCTCGGGGGCCCCTCTCCGGCCTGCGAGTCTCATCCATACACCGGCCTGGGAGCTTCCAGCCGGTCACTATGGAGACGTGACGTCCTGCCGCCGCTAGAGGCCGCGCTATGCTCTTCGAGAAAATGGCCGCATAGGCCCCTCCCCTTACATCAGGCCCGGCCTAAAACCTCCCTCACTCGAATCGCTCCTGGCCCCGCCCTTCTGAACGACGCAGGATGGCCGCGGTAGTGGGGAAGGTAATGTGCTGATCGCTGATTGGTGGGTACGTCAGGCGGGGAGTCCAGTACGGAGATCGGTCACCCTTAGCAATGACCGGGGTGCACTGACCTCTCCACAGCCCCCCCTCTCTTGTAGAACTTTCTGTAATACATCAAAACCAGCACAGATGTAAAGGATAAGTAATAGTGGGGAAACCCAGGAGGGTCCGCGGGGGCGGGGCTATGGTGGTGTACAGGGCGTGTCTTTTGAGAAAATGCCTACAGGTTCCCCCCCCACCATCTCAGCAGGCTGTGATTCCTGATTGGAGCGGAGAACTCCCAGGGCCCCTACCTATATCCTCCTCCTGTCGGGGCCCCACTGCACCCCCTTCTTCCCCAGATTGCTCCCAGGATTCCGGGTGACATACAATGTCGTTTTCAATGACAAACAGGAGGTACAGGCAGGTTGCTATGAGCAGCACCAAAACACGACTGCGGTATTTATGGCCCCTCGGAGGCGGTGCATGGGACGTCATTAGCTCAGTATTTCCAGCTCACTCCCCTCCACCCATCAGCAGTAGGGAGGAAGTCCAGGCAAAGCTCGTTTGGCTTTACTGCTTCTGCGGATCACAGGGTGCAGACCGTTTTGCGCTCCTGTGACCCGTTTTCAGCAGAAGCCCGCTGTCAGCTGACATCACAGAGCGGACCGCTCCCGCCCCCTCCACAGCCCAGCTCTCCCGTAAGCGATGGGGGGAGGGGGGCAGAGCAGGGAGCCAGCGACTGACAGTGAAAAGCTCTCAGCTGAGAACCGAGCGATCAGTGGTGTTTGATCGTTTGGTTCTCAGCCTTAGAGCCAGCAGGGAACCGATGCCACATCCACCTAGGTGAGTATGATTCTTAATACAAAATAAACTCCATACTTCTCTTTTAAAATGTTACTAATCCCACAACAGTAAAATCCGTCTGTATATGCAGAATAGCATGCTTGTTATACTCACTGTGGAACCTAAGGGGTTAATCCTCTGCATTGTGTAAAATGGCTGTTTGATCCTGTCTTCTCTGATCCTGATAGTACAGAGCCTTGGGGCACTCTGCACATGCTCAGTTTGATGAGTATTGCTAGAGGTTTTTTCTTCTTGGGAGGGTGCATGCAATCAGCACTGTCCAGACAGCGGGTCAGGGGTCCTGCAGCCTCATAGGACAGTCAGATGAGAATGAAAACTCCTACAAGCTTTAACCAGACACTGATAGAAGCCACAAGACTGCTAGATGCTGCTGATTGCATCCCCATGTTCTGTGTATGGTGGGAGACCAAATATAGTAAATGCAGAGTCCTGGGTTTAGTAACACTTTAAGTTCGTCACCATAACCCATAGCAACAAGGCCACAACTACTGAGGCCAGATCACCAAAATGAATTTTGATTGGTTGCTGTCTATATGGTGGTGTCTGTAACCAATAGCAACAACTTATGGCTATAGTGCAGTGAGCCTCACACATAATTCAGCTTTAATTTCTCTATGGAGCTCTGTGTGTTAGGGGGAGGGGGCTGCACTTTGTACCAAACTGTACTTTGTAATCAGAGCCAAATGGAGGGCGGATCGGAAGCCTCTCCTGATTGGCCAGAGTTCACAATCTTCTCCTGGAAGAATGGCGTCTACAGGGAAGGTGAGTGCTGACCTGTGTACAGAGGCTGCAGCTGTACTGACCTGTGTGCAGAGGCTGCAGCTGTACTGACCTGTGTGCAGAGTCTGCGGTTGATGCTGTATGGTGGGGAGAGCTGACCTGTGTGCAGAGTCTGCGGTTGATGCTGTATGGTGGGGGAGAGTTGACCTGTGTGCAGAGGCTGCAGTTGATGCTGAATGGTGGGGGGAGCTGACCTGTGTGCAGAGGCTGCAGTTGATGCTGTATGGTGGGGAGAGCTGACCTGTGTGCAGAGGCTGCGGTTGATGCTGTATGGTGGAGGAGAGCTGACCTGTGCGCAGAGGCTGCGGTTGATGCTGTATGGTGGGGAGAGCTGACCTGTGCGCAGAGGCTGCGGTTGATGCTGTATGGTGGAGGAGAGCTGACCTGTGTGCAGAGGCTGCGGTTGATGCTGTATGGTGGGGAGAGCTGACCTGTGTGCAGAGGCTGCGGTTGATGTTGTATGGTGGGGAGAGCTGACCTGTGTGCAGAGGCTGCGGTTGATGCTGTATGGTGGGGGAGAGCTGACCTGTGCGCAAAGGCTGCGGTTGATGCTGTATGGTGGGGGAGAGCTGACCTGTGCACAGAGGCTGCGGTTGATGCTGTATGGTGGGGAGAGCTGACCCGTGTGCAGAGGCTGCGGTTGATGCTGTATGGTGGGGAGAGCTGACCTGTGTGCAGAGGCTGTGCTCAGAGCTGTACAAGAAGTGCTGACCTGGGTGCAGTGGATTCTGGCCTGTGTGCATAGCCTGCGGTTGGTGCTTTATAGGAAGGGGGCTGAGGTGCTGGCCTGTGTGCAGAGGCCATGCTCAGCACTGTCCAGGCTCACCTAGCTGACACTACACTCTTCTCTCTCCAGCCCCTCCTGTTCGGATATTTCCGCAGCTCCTGCACATGGAGAGTTCGTATCGGTGAGTTCTGTCTGTCGGGTGTCATGGCAGCCATACATGTACGGGGCTCAACTGGGTCAGGTAATAGCATCCTGATATGTTCTCCTTGATGTCTGTCACATATTCCCATGAAGTGACACAGATTTCCCAGACTAACATTTTCTCTATCACAGAAAGATTGGAATGTGACAGGAAGATCCCCAAAGATGATCCAATCTCTGTGCAGCTCTCTCCACTGTCCAATTGCAGAACTCGCTGCACCTTCTGATGACACAATCCAGCAGGGATTGTATGTAGCGGATTGGACAATATAGGGATTGTACCATAAGGAACATTATGGACCTGGGATCATCCAATCCCATAAGGAGGAACATTATGTATAGCTGGGATCATCCAATCCCATAAGGAGGAACATTATGTATAGCTGGGATCATCCAATCCCATAAGGGGGGGGGGGGTGCATTATGTTGAGCTTATATAGCATTATAGAGCTGGAGGTCATCCAATCATATAAGTAGGAACATTATGTATAGCTGGGATCCTCCAATCCCATAAGAAGGAACATTATATAGAGCTGAGATCATCCAATCCCATAAGGGGGAACATTATATAGAGCTGGGATCATCCAATCCCAAAGAGGAACATTTATATAGAGCTTTGATCATCCATTCCCATAAGGAGGGTCATTATATAGAGCTGGGATAATCCAATGCCATAAGGGGGGACATTATATAGAGCTGGGATCATCCAATCCCATAAGGGGGGCATTATATAGAGCTGGGATCATCCAATCCCATAAGGGGGGACATTATATACAGCTGGGATAATCCAATCCCATAAGGGGGACATTATATAGAGCTGGGATCATCCAATCCCATAAGGAGGGGGGGCATTATATACAGCTGGGATAATCCAATGCCATAAGGGGGGACATTATATAGAGCTGGGATCATCCAATCCCATAAGGGGGGGCATTATATAGAGCTGGGATCATTTTCTAGAGCTGGAATTATCCAACCAGTACAGGGGTAACATTATATAGAGCTGGGATTGTCCAATCAGATCACCTGACCTACAGATTGTACCATGTGATCGCAGTAGGGAAGGAAAAGCTTTAGTTCTATTAGTCCTGTCCACCCCCAAGGACCCATCCAGGCCCCACCCACACCTTCTACCAACTGTCTCTGTGTTTACAGCTCTGGCCCTGAAAGGTATCGAGTTCGATCAACAACCCATCAACCTTGTGAAAGATGGCGGGCAACAGGTAGGTCTCCTGTATGTGTAGATTGGATGAGGGGCATTCAGCATTTCCAGAGAGGGTGAAGACAGACAGGTTTACTTTGGTTATCCTCAGGGTGGGTGGGGAATGCTGGGAATTGTAGATTCACAGATTATAAAATGACATTTAATGCCAATTCTTTGTCCCTCCTTTCCCTCCATGAGCTGACCGATGAATTCAAACTGGTGAACCCCATGCTGCAAGTTCCAGCGCTGAGGATTGATGGCGTCACCTTGAGCCAATCAGTGAGTATGAAACTTCCTGACAGCGGATCCAAACACTAGTATTAGAGTGGAGTATAGCATCTAGGGTGGAGAATGCAAACTCAGATCTGATACATATAAGGACCACTGGGAGAAACCTTGAAATTAATAAAACAACGCAGTTCAGAGGTTCTACACTTTTTCATACATCATGGCTGACTGCACACAGATAGTTCTCCCCTGCAGCCTTTTGAAATCTGTGACTGAAGGAACTACAAGTCGCGTGGGCTATATGCACATATAAAATTGTAGGTATCTGTTGTACAGAATCCCAGAGAGATTGACATAACAGTTAGGCTCGGTTAACATAAACGTGAATGGGATGCGTTTTAACCGCATCCAATTTGCATAACATGTGAAGCGGACTGCTTGCAATAGAGCCGGTTCACACATGTCCAGGGCAGCCATAGTCTATGTTTGAAAAGAGTCCTGTGCGATTTTATACAGCGGACATGTGTGAACCTACAGTGCATCCAGAAAGTATTCACAGCTCTTCACTTTTTCCACATTTTGTTATGTTAGAGCCTTATGCCAAAGTGGATTAAATTCATTATTTTCCTCAAAATTCTACAAACAATACCCCATAATGACAACGTGAAAGAAGTTTGTTGGAAATCTTTGCAAATTTGGGGGGGAGGCACAGACGAGGGGCACGGCCCGGACATCACGGCTCTATCCTGAGTGGCTCTGTCACGAGTGGTGCGCAGTTTCACCGTCGCAGTTTAACGAAAGCAGGATAACTAGGACTGGATGAACATATAAGAACTCTGCTCCACTCTGGAAAGACAGCAGGCAAACCATCATTTGTCATAGAACTTATTTGAAGTCAGATTCCCACTCTCTATCTACTAACATGTTCCTTCTACTCTTTCTTCTCACATTGGTGTCTTCTATCCTCAAATTATCCCTACTCTATCCCACAGCATACACATATCACCCTCTCTCCTACCCTCTCCCTACTACTGCACCCATCATCTCCTGCAATTGCTGAACCCACATGCTGACTTAAACACCAGGGCAGTTAGACATGTGCGCTCATACACATCCCACTCCCATCTTGCCTTCCTCACTCTCCTTCTCCTAGTCTCAGGGGACATTTCTCCAAATCCTGGTTCTCCACTTTCTAAATGCAAACCACATATCCAACAACCCCACCTCTGGCAACAGCCGCCATCCACCTAGTCTAATTTCTATCCCCCTGCTTTCTGCTCCCTTTGGAATGCCCGCTCCATTTGTAACAAGCTGACATCTGTGCATGACTTTTTCATCTCTCTTCTTTTGAGATGCACTGTATTTGTCTGTATTCTCCCATCTCTCTGAGGATTGCAGCAATCTTTCGGCTTCCTGAACCAGTATCACACTTTTTTGATGACTTCGCTGCCGGGCTACCCTACTTTCTCTCCTCTGAAACCTCACCAACACCCCCCTTCCGCTCTTTGATCACAACTTCATAAGTTTCACTGCATCCCTGCCTCCAACCACCCATCCCTCCAAGCGGTAAACAATTACTTGTAGGAACCTTCGCCACTTTAACCCTTCTCTTCTCTATTCTGCTACTGACCACCTATATGACAATCTCTCCCCTGTCTTGTCCTGATCAAGCCACCTCTATCTACAACAGTCCACTCTCATCATCAGTAGATGCACTTGCTCCTCTAACTACATGCAGAATCAGGCCCCGACCGTTACAACCCTGGCAAACTGACAACACTAGAAATCTTAAGAGACATTGCCGTGCTCTTGAACGTCTGTGGCGTAAAAACCAATTGCCTGCAGGACTTCACCCTATATAAATCTGCCCTTCTAAGATACAATTCCTGCCTCCATGCTGCCAAACAAGCCTACTTTGTCTCTCATTAATACCTTGTCATCCAGTTCCTGTCGGCTCTTCTCAACCTTTAACTCTCTGTTCGCCCCCCACTACCCACTACCTTGATCACTGCCCAAGAGATTGCCAAGCACTTCAAAGACAAGATTGATGCAATACATGAGGACACCGCCACTGTGTGTATATCTTCCCTATCCAACATACTTTGCCAAACAGCACAGTCAACACTATCCTCCTTTTGAACTGGTTACTACTGAAGAGGTTACAAAACTTCTCTCAGATGCCCACAAAACCAATTGTCCCCTGGATACTGTTCCCTCACAACTACTACGGTCGCCCTCTTATTCTATCCTATGCTCCCGCACTCACTTTTTCAATCTCTCCCTCTCTAGTGGCACCTTCCCCTCCCCTCTAAAACGTGCGCAGATCACTCCCATACTTAAAAAGCCCTCACTGTACCTCACCAACCTGAACAACTTAAGACCCATCTCATTGCTCCCATTCACCTCTAAGCTTCTAGAACACTTAGTCTACAACCGTCTTAGCTCCTACCTCAGTGAAAATAACCTTCTTGACCCCCTACAGTCTGGCTTTTGTTTGCAGCACTCCATGGAAACCACCTTACTAAAACTCACTAACTATTTACTAACTGTCAAAACCAATGGCCACTACTCTATACTCATACTCCTTGACCTCTCTGCGGCTTTTGATACTGTCGACCACTTGCTCCTTCTCAATAAACTCTGTTCGCTTGGCCTCCATGACTCTGCTCTATCCTGGTTCTCCCCCTACCTATCACAGCGCACCTTCAGTGTTGCCTACAACTCGGTCTCCTCCTCTCCATTGCCCCTTTGTGTAGGGGTACCCCAAGGCTCTGTTATTGGACCCCTTCTCTATCTACATCTCCTCCCTTGGTCACTTGATAACCGTCCACGGCTGCCAATACCACTTATATGCCGATGACACCCAAATCTGTCTGTCTACTCCTCACCTCACTCCTTCAGTCTCCTCTCCCATTATCAACTTACTAACTGACATATCAGCATGGATGTCACACCACTTCCTTAAACTAATTCTCTCTAAAACTGAGCTGATAATATTCCCCCCCCCCCGCCCGTGCCGCCTCCACGACTTTTCCATCAAAATCAATAATGCAGCCATCAATCCCTCCCCTCGTGCCAGGGTACTAGGTGTAATCCTAGACTTTGACCTGTCCTTTCAGCCCCAAAATCAATCGCTGTTGAAAGCATGTAGACTTCACCTCCGTAACATCTCTAATATACGCCCATTTCTAACAAATGAAACCATCGAGCTCCTCATTCACTCCCTTGTTATCTCTCCCCTTTACTATTGCAACTCCCTTCTCATTGGCCTACCTCTCCATAGGCTATCCCCTCTTCGGTCTATTATGAATGCTGCTGCCAGACTTATCCACCTTACCAACCGCTCAGTGTCTGCCACACCTCTCCACCAATTCCTACATTGGCTCCCGATCGCCCTGCGAATAAAATTTAAAATACTAACCACAACATACAAAGCTATCCACAACTCTGCCCCGGGCTACATCACCAATCTTGTCTCGAAATATCACCCAAACTGTCCTCTCCGCTCCTCTCAAGCTCCCTTGTCACCTCCTCCCATGCTCATTTCCAGGACTTCTCCATAGCCTCTCCCATCCTCTGGATGCCTATCACACCTCCAACTAATCTTTTACCACTTCCATCAGCTCACTCCCTACAGTTACAACCTTTTGTACCACCTGCCCCCCCCCCCCCCTTATTAGATTGTAAGCTCTTCTGAGCAGGGCCCTCTTAATCTTTTTGTATTCTATTGTATTGTACCTGTATTGTCCCCCTTTTATATTGTAAAGCGCTGCATAAACTGTTGGTGCTATATAAATCCTGTATAATAATTTATTTAAAAAAAAAAAAAATCCCATGTACATAAGTATTCACAGCCTTTGCTCAATACTTTGTTGAAGCACCTCTAGCACCAATTACAGCTTCAAGTCTTTTTGAGTATGATGCTACAAGCTTGGCACACCTATTTTTGGGCAGTTTCTCCCATTCTTCTTTGCAGGACCTCTCAAGCTCCATCAGGTTGGATGGGCAGTGTTGATGTACAGACATTTTCAGATCACTCCAGATGTTCCATTTGGTTTAAGTCTGGGCTCTGGCTGGGCCACTCAAGGACATTCACAGAGTTGTCTGGTAGCCACTCCTTTGTTATCTTGGCTGTGTACTTAGGGTCATTGTCCAGTTGGAAGATGACCCTTCGCCCCAGTCTGAGCTACAGAGCACTCTGGAGCAGGTTTTCACCAAGGATCTCTGTACATTTGTAAAATCAACACTAATAATCACATATAAATTAAAACTTAGTGTTAGCAGCGCTTAATAATATAAAGTGCATACATATTTTAGTGCAAAAAAATGTAAACAAATAAAGTGCTGGTGCTATAAAAGAGTCCCTTATGAAGTGCAATATAATTGGTAATCTTCTATTTAATCCTCCACCTCTGTTCACCACGTGTAGGAGAAAATACAAATGGAGGCTCACCAGAACTATGGAAATAAACAGTCCTTTTGATTAATCCGGAAGAAACACAGCACAGGGGTTATTATTCTCCAACTCAAGCAGCCCAATAGGAGGAATCAAAACAGCCTGTGTAAACCACAATAGTGTCCAAAAGGTTCCTTTCCCAATTCGCTTCCAAATAAACACCACAAATGCTGCTGCTCTCCAACTCAGATAACCGTGAGGGAAAAAAAAATCACAAAAGAGCCCTCATAGTGTATCACTTTAAACAATCAGTCATTTTATTGAATAGGTAATGCGCTTACATTTAAAAGGCTGATGCGTTTCGTCACTTCCAACTTGATTACTGTGATCAAGTCGGAAGTGACGAAATGCGTCCGTTGCGTGGCCACACGACGACCCGAGGCTGATCGAGTTACCAGCAGCTGGGACGTGGAGAAGCGAGGAGGTGTGTGACGTGCCATTGTACACAAACGATCTTTTTAAGCATTTTAAATGTTTTCAATTAAATAAAATTGAAAAATTCAATAAAATGACTGATTGTTTAAAGTGTAGGAATCAGAGGGCCCTGCTTATAATTATAAGGGCCAACTCACACTGCTCCATGATTCATCAGACTGCTCCCCACCCTTTTTTTTTGTACTAACTTTATTTGCAGTTTCAAAACATGCACTTCATTCACTGAAGGGATGTGCTGCCTGACATTGCAGTGCAATTCAAGCCGGTGCGCTGCGATAAAATGCAGCATGCTGCGTTGAGATGGCAATGGGACACACAAAACAATTGTTTCCTGTGTCCCTATGGTGACAGACCTCTTACAATGCAGTAAAATGTCTGTCACTGCATATAGTGTGAATTGGCCCTTGGAGCTTACAATCTAAAAAGGGAGGGAGAATTAGGTGATACAAAAGGCAGTATATCCCATCTGTTTCTGAATTCCTGTGTGCTTAAATTGACAATCGCAACAATGATTGTTCCCTACCCCACCCCCCAGCTGGCAATCATTGAATACCTGGAGGAGACCCGATCCAGCCCAGCCCTGCTCCCGCGAGACCCTGTTCAGAGAGCGCGATGCCGGATGATCAGTGACCACATAACATCTGGGATCCAGCCGCTGCAGGTAGGTACCAGATGTGAGAACCACATCCGAGACTTCCAAAGCAAAAACGGCTCACAGTCCACCTTGTCTGTTTCCCCAGAACCTGGGCGTCCTCAAAAAAGTGGGAGATGGGAGCCAAGAATGGGCACAGCATTTCATTAGACGCGGCTTCCAAGGTGAGAAGATGTGGGCAGAGCTCAGACCACATGGAGGGTCTGCAGAGTAGGGGGGAGCTCCAGTCACATGGAGGGGATGCTCACTCAATGCCTCATTTCTACTTACAGCTCTGGAGCAGCTCCTGCAAGAGACAGCCGGACGGTACTGCGTGGGAGATGAGGTACGGGGCGTGGCAGAGGGATGGACAGTTATAGGTTTAACCACCTCCAGGCCTTTTCTGGCACTTTCTGTTCACATGTCACAATCGGTATTAGTTAGAACCCCCCAAACATTATATGCAGTTGCACGTCGGTTTTTCAACCGCAATTTTTTGGGGAAAAAAAATAATACGCAACCCAAATTTTTTGTGAAAGAGGTTACGATGCGTAAGTAGATACCAAAGATGTTGCAACTGCAACAAATAATGTAAATTTCACTATCCATAGGCGACGCTTGAAAAGCTTTTACAGGTTACCACTTTAGATTTACAGAGGTCTAGAGCTAGAATTACTGCCGATGATCAGACATTCGCGGTTATACCTCAAATGTGTTGGGACAATCGCGGTTTGTGTGCAGGACTGACACGTGCATTCGCCTTTTTTTTTTTTTTTTTTTTACTTCCTCCTTCCCAGACCTATTCTGATACTTCGCTCCTATGTGTAAAAATCTACTTTTGCTAGAAAATTACTTAGAACCCCTAAATATATATATAAAAAATTAAATTTTTTTTTTGCAAAAACTCTAGAGAATAAAATGGTGGGTGTTGCAACTATTTATGTCACACGGTATTTTGATCACTTTTTTTGGGGGGGGAAAAAAATCACTTTCATTTATATATAAAAAAAAAACGTAAAGTTAGCCTAAACAACATGCCTTGTGATCGCATGGACCGTGACAGGTCCTCTTTTATGGAGAGATCTGGGGTCTACGAGTTTGGTCTGATGAAGGGGAGGAACCGGAAGTGACAAACTACTCGTCACTTCCGGTTTCCAGGGTTACAGAGAGGGAATGACGTCAGTTCCTCATCAGCCATTGCCGCATCGCTCCTGGCCTCCACAATGGGGCTGGAGAGCTCAGGAGAGGAGGCAGAAGTGATCGATTAGCCAATAACCCACTCAGATCACTTCTGCCTTACAGAGAATTTCCGGCTGCAAATTTGGATACTGGAATGATGCCTGTAAGTGCAGGCATCATTCCGGTATAACCACTGAAACCCAAGGACGTGGTTAATTTAATTTTTTTTAACACTGTTGCTTTGTTTTTCTTTATCACTTTTATTGCTGTCACAGGTACTCTTTATTGAGAGATCTGTGGTTTATAAGACCCTAAGGACCGGTTCCTACTGCTGCAATGTCACACATCGCATGTGATTCGCACCACTGTGCAAATCACATGCAATGTCTGTGCGATGTGAACTTGGCCATGAAGATTGTATGGCTGAATTTGCATCGCATTTGGACCAAACTCGTGCAGGACCCTTTTTTTGGTCCTCTCCTCAGAATCAGATCGCATGAGTGTTCACACCCATGTGATCCGATTCCTGTCCGAATTACGATATGCAAACTGATCTGGGGGTGTCATTAACTTTGTATTGACACTCCCAGCAGTTCGCATAGGGCAGTGTGAACTGCCGGCAAGTCAGGTGCGATGCGGGAACCCGCAGTGGATTTGCAGGGTTCCCGCATCACACCATTGTGAACCAAGCCTAAATTCCTCCTCTTCACTTAAAAGCATTAAACACCAAAATCTGTGTTTTTGAATGCTTTAGATATTTAAAAACAGGTGCGGATGGTTTCCGAGTAAACCGGAGGTGAAGTCATGACGATCCTGGCTTTGCTTGGCTGTCTGGCCACTCGGGTCTTCTGGTGGGTCAGGAGGGCCCGAGAGAGCCGCATAAGGCAGCATCCCGGTACAACTACCAAAAGTTCAGCGATGTACCCATATGTTAAATTGGCAATACTTGACAAACTAAGGGCCGTTCAGCTGGAGCCCAGCCCTAATACAAAGTGTCCTCTATCTGCAGGTGACGATGGCTGATCTGTGTCTAGTACCCCAGGTGGCCAATGCAGACAGGTGAGCACCACATGCACACAGCTATACCAAATCACATACACACTACCCATCTGGCTGCACCGATCACAATCGCCATAGAACTGTCTCCATGAGCCGAAACCCTTCCACCATGATGTATACCCCCTGCCACATCCTCCAACACCATACCTTAGGTCTTCCACTGCCAGTCACTCTGTACAATAACCCCTCTTCACCATCCTAAGAGGGCTCAGACCCTGCACCTCCAACTCTGTCCATCTAATGGCTGGCTGTTTCATGGGTCACCACCCCCCCCCCCCCTTACGGGGCAGCTGTGGTGGTAATGTAACACACACAATTTCTCTTTTGCTGCAGGTTTAAGGTGGACATGGCACCGTACCCTACAATTTCCAGAATTAACCAATCGCTGATGGAGCTGGAGGCCTTTCAGGTCAGCCACCCATCCCGGCAGCCAGACACCCCTCCAGAGCTCAGAGCCCAACAGTCCTAGGATGACCAAAACCCTGACCACACTCTTCTCAACACCCCACTGTGGCTTAGGGTCTCAGAACATCCTACAGGAGAGCCATGGTGACCAACAGATACCACTTCAGCCTTACAATGATCTGAGGAGTGCCTCTGTACTGGATTCAATAAAGAGCATAAAAGCACTGCGTCTTGTGTATGTATACCAAGTCATGTCTGACACTATAGAGAAACATACTATGACATCACTACAATCTCTTTATATATGGATGGTACAGGACAATAAATAGCCACAACAGGTCAACAGAATAACCACCACCCCAGGACAATATAATAAATACCCAATATATAGGACAATACAATATTTAGCCCTGGCTCTGCAACAGGACATTGCAATAACCATTACACCGAGTAAAATATCCCCTACCCCAAGGCAAGAGGAAGTTACAGCATTATAATAAATACACAAAAGTCTTCAGGCACTCAGATCTAGCTGAAACTTGGGGGTGTCACTGTAGAAGTTGCCGCAGCCGTCAGATCCACCAATAATGCGAATCCTGCATAGGCTCCTTCCTCCGCGCTTTTCTTTGTCCGAGTCTGTCAGGTGGGAGGAGGTTAGGTTCAGTAAGGTGTGGCCTGCACGTGGGAGCTGGGTGCTCACCCCAAACTTGATGGAGCTCCATGACATCTTATCTGGAACAACAGTAATGGTGTTACCCCACAACAGAACAATGTCCTGCAGAATAAATATGTCCCTCCGGGGTAGCTGAGCCCAGATCCTGCTCACCCACCATCCATGGAGCGTTCAAATCCCACAACCTCTCCTCCTTTCACCTGTCTCCACCCTCTGGGAGGACCCCGCTCCCACCTTCAGGGTTGAGGGATTTCATCCCTCCATCTCTGCTTCACTTCGTGTGATGGGGACCCATCACAGGACTACTGCCATCAATGAAAAATTACATAAATAAATGATAGCTTCTATCCACTTAAAAGACATGAGATAATGAGAGTTTAATATGAGGCCAATAAGGCCCCCCGCAACCCATCAGATGTCACATTACACTGAATGCTCACCAAGGTTAAAGATAAAGGCATCCTTCAGGGCTCCAGATGCAGAGCAGCCTCCATGGACCAAGAGCTTGTAATCAGTCACCTGCATGGCAGCATGAAAACTGTAGAGAAAATGGAAGGCTGACACTAACCAAATACAACACAGAAGCAGGGACAGAAAACTATGACCACTAACAGATATTACACATTATGTGCTCTGTGAGTTACAGTTATTGGTGGAGAGAGTGCCAACACTAGGGGGTGCCATCTCACCAGCGTGGAGGTGGCCTCTCCGCCAAGGATGGACAGGACACGGTTGTAAACTCCATGTAACCTACAGAACAATGCATTATGGGTAGAGTGCAACATGCAGGGACAACAAATAAAGTGTGCACAGGGTGTGGACTCACCCAGATCCAAGATGTACAAATCATTCAGATAGATGGGAGTTGGAGAGCGTCGGCCACCAAATATCAACAGTCGGTTCCCGAGCAGTGTAGCACTGTGACTGCCAGAGAGACAAGAAGTGAGAACAGAGAACTGGTTACAGAACTGCAAGTTTCAGCATGGCCACAGC
>BLSH010417060.1:83671-94957 GCA_018402905.1 Glandirana rugosa
TGAGGCTGTAGGCGGGGGGAGGCGCCGCGTGAGGGAGCCGAAAATAGCGGAAGTGAGCGGTTAAAGGCGGTCTCGTAGAGACCCGGCGTATCAGGGGCGGGGAGTGTGCGGCCCGAGCCACTATCCGACTATCGCCAAGGAGAGGCCTCTAACGGCTTGTAAAGGCTCAACCTCCGTCGCCGACTACCTACACCGCGTCCTACGACGTTGCCTGTGACAGCTCTGCCTATAGGGGTCTGTCCTCCAGGAAGAGGCGCATTATGGGAAGTTCCCATATATAGCTCTATAGGCTGGTCAGCGGTCTGTATAGGCCTGCAGAGGGGGTATCTCACCCGCAGACGGCTCCTCAGTCTCCCGCTCCTCCTCGGCTCCGCTCTCACCGGTCCGCTCTCCGGACTCCGTTGCAGCATCCTGCGCCACATCCATCAGCCGCTGCCTCCAACTCGGAAATGTTCGGCAATCTCCGGAGAGGAACCGCTATCAGCCTATCACCGAGCCCGGCGTGTGAGGGGCGGGGACTATGCGGCCCAGAGATGCTCTGGCGGAAATTGGCGAGTGAAGGCGATAAAAGCCGAGGGAGTGCGCCGCGGAGGGGGGCGGATGTCGGAGTGGTTGTCAAGGAGACGGAGGAAGTAGTGGTTGATAGGGACGCGGACTGTTACTAGGAAGCGCTGGTAGAGCGATGGAGGCGCCGGTACCGGACTGTCTGCGCTGGAGCTGCCGGGATGTGGGAGGCTGGATACGGCGGAAGGGCTTCCCTCAGTACGAGGTGGGGAAAGGCGGCGGTTGACGAACAGTGACTGCTCTGAAGTAAAAGAGGGGGGGGGGTTAACTGTTCTAAGTAAGGGGCCAGGTTAATGTAGGGGCTATTAGAGCTGCCGTTCCAGGCCCCTACCTTCATATGGGCAGGGCTGGCGCTCCCACTAGGCAGCCGCCTAGGGCGCAGCCTCAGCCGCTGACTTTCCCTCTAGCCTGTCTGGGGAGCATGAGGGGCTGAAGAATGCCACCCTACACATGGCTGTCTGGTGGGGAGGCAGAGGAGGAAACTGAGGAGCCGGACAAGGGCACGGGGACAGCTAGGGAGGAGGGCACCATCAGGTCTCCGGACGTACGGTGAGTCTGCTCTGACTCTGTTCCTTGTTGTAGTCATCTGCGCCATAGGCAAGACTAACGCCACCCCATCCCCCTCCCCACCCCCTCCGGGCGGCCAGCGTTGGGGGTTGTGTTAGTCTTGCCTAGGGAGTGAAATAGTCAAGCACCGGCCCTGCTCATAGGAAGGAATGTTATTTACATGTACATTATATCAGTGTTCCCCAACCCAGTCCTCAAGGCCCACCAACAAGTCATGTTTTCAGGATTTCCCCCAGATGAATCGGCTGTGGTAATTACTAAGGCAGTGAAACTGATCAAATCATCTGTGCAAAATAATGGAAATCCTGAAAACATGACCTGTTGGTGGGCCTTGAGGACTGGGTTGGGGAACACTGCATTATATGACAAGCCCAGCTCTATGGGGGAGGAGTTAATAGTCACATGACCCGTTTCCTCTTCCTCTAACCTGCACTATACAGATGCATCTCAAAAAATTAGAATATTGTCAAAAAATTAATTTATTTCAGTAATTCAATTCAAAAAGTGAAACTCCTATATTGTATATAACAGAACATGTCCTATCAAATACTTACCGTAATTTTCCTTTCCTGATGGACTCCATGGCAGCATACGTACTGGTTTAGCCCTGCCTCCGCTCCTCCCCTATTGGACCCCACTCCCATAAATCTTTGCTCTGAGGCGGAGGCCTCGTTCCATGAACAGCCTACTCAAGACATTGGGAGGGAACTCCTGCTGCCATGGAGTCCATCAGGAAAGGAAAATTACGGTAAGCATTTGATAGGAAATTTTCCGTTTTCCTGACAGACTCCATGGCAGCCTACGTGTGGGAAAATAACTCGCAGTACGTACCCGGGTGGGCAATTGCTGATCTAAGAAAAGGTTTAATAGACACCGTCAACGGACAGGATTTGTAAACCAAAATGAAGATGAAGAGGCCGGTTCAACAGAGTAATGAGCCATAAATGTGTAGATTGAAGACCAAGAGGCCGCCCTGCAAATCACTTTGGGGGCGACATGCCGTGATGTAGAAACACGTCTGGTCGAGTGTGCGGTCATCACCTCTGGAGGCTCCAAGCCCTTCGCTTTATAGGCCCACTGGATGGACTGAACGATCCACCCAGCATCTAGATGAAGTGCGCATTCCTTTGTTCTTCCCGTGGAAGAGGACAACGGTATTCGGATTAACGAAAGGGAGCCATGGCTTTCAGATATTGCTTCACGGTTTCTCCCACATCTAGCGGATGGATGTTGGAATCTTCAGTTGACCTGAAAGTAGGGAGAACAATCTCCTGATTTTCGTGGAAGACGGATGTTACTTTTGCACCCAACATAGGAATTACAAATGGAGAGAACCCTCATAGTGGGACTTTTTAGGCACTAAGTCAGAAAGTACATAAATAGAAAGAAAAGATTGGAAAGGTTATTAAAAGTTTACAGATTCTTTATTTTTACACAAAAAATACAAAAAACTGACAATACATATTAAAAATAGGTTGGGTACTAGGACTAGATACAGTATATTAGCAAAAAGTCACCAAACAAAGAATGATGATGGAAGACACTCCACACGTTTCAAATATTGATTTTCTTCTTCAGGGGTGCATGAACTTATATATGCAAAAGGGAACAATTTGCTTTCTTTTGAAAAAATACCCAAAGTTTTAAAATAAGCTGCAAGTTGTCCTCAAAGTGTCGCCAGGGGTCAGTGTCAGAGCAGTGACCCAAAGTGGTTTCAGTATATAAGTGAAATCATATGTAAAAAACTTGAAATGTCCAAGCACAGCCAGCAATACTTGGGAATGCTTCAATTAAAGGGTCACGGAAAGATAATGAGGAGATATTAGCTACAAAAACCGGTACCCAATCACTGAGAGAGAGTCACCAGTATCAGCGCTATGGATCCGACACAACGTGGGATCAAAAAAAAAAAATTATAAATTGTATGAATTATAATATACAAAAAGCTGCCACTTTTAATCTAAAGACATGTAAACAGCACCTCACATATTCATTAAATGTATAAACATATAAAGTGCAAGCGGCGCTAATAGGAGTGATAGTCCATCCACCACTAAGGTGATAATCCAACAAATACACTAGAATAGTCCAAAAAAGGGTCGCAAATACTTCGTGGAATCTTGCCACCACCACACCACGTGAACACTCTGGGGAGGAGGATCCCCCCTATATGGGAAAACTCACCGAAGGGGTAGCCTCATAAAGCATGAGAAACAGATCATCCAAACGTTCACCACTCCTCCTCTCTCCTCCTTCCTTTGTGGATTGAAACTCAGGTGTGTGAGAACACACAAACCTCGGCTCATTTAAATGGTGTGTAGCTGTTCCTTGAAACAAAAGCGCGCTCACATTGCATTAACCAACAAATTTATTGAGCCTGTAAAAGACAATCAACCCCCCTTTCAGATGTACACTTACACAAACATCAAGTAAAATCAGCATAACGTAATGATCAAAGCTCGGACACTGCCGTCTCACCACTCCCAACTGATACGGCGGTGTTCCCGAGTACGGAGCGTCTCAGCTGATCGAAGAATCACAGCCGCGCGGTCACTCCTCAGAGTGTTCACGTGGTGTGGTGGTGGCAAGGTTCCACGAAGCATTTGCGACCCTTTTTTGGACTATTCTAGTGTATTTGTTGGATTATCACCTTTGTGGTGGATGGACTATCACTCCTATTAGTGCCGCTTGCACTTTATATGTTTATACATTTAATGAATATGTGAGGTGCTGTTTACAAATGAGGAGATATTGTATCATATGACATATGGATTTCTTGCATTATCTGGATGCAGTTTCCATATAGTCAGACGACATGCAATGATCATGGTGTATTCGTCCATAAGGGTATGGATCCACATTTATAGATAGACAAGGCAGTGGAGCGGGATCTCTTCCAGGGTCATCTCTCCAGACTGGGGTCTTAGATTGCATCCATGTATTGTGGCTGTCTGGGCAGATGTTGGCACATCATCAGCTACTCTCTTTATTTTCAACATAGGAATTATTACCACTCGGTCTGGGAAAAAGGTTAGAAATTATTCTTTCCAGCCCAGGGCTCGAATTTCAGAGAGCCTCTTCGCTGATGTGATGGCTACCAGGAAGGTAGTCTTGAGAGAAAGCTCCTTAATAGAGAACAGCTTTCCAGGCTCTGGTGCGAGACCTGAGGATAAGCGGGAGGTCCCACTTTGAAAATCTTGGCCAGCCCTAAAGCATTCCCAAGGATAGACAGCCCTGCAGCTGTTTTAAAATTCCCCCTCCCTGACTTCACCACTGGCGCCGCCCGTGCGCATGCACGATTGCCACCATCTTCATCCCGCACGAACCAGGCCTCATTCTCGCGCAGATCTGGCCGCGACAATCAGCCAGAAATGAGGCATCGGTCTGGAACACAGAAGTGATCCAGCTGCCATGGCCGGGAGCCACTAGCATTAGGGAGAGAAATGGGAAAGAAGAAAAAACAAAGAGGGTTAAATATACAAACACACGCTGCTGCCATGGAAGCAAAAGATACATCTCACCACTTCCACCATGATCACGCCTGGACCAAGGGAGCACTGTTGCACCGATCTAGGGCAATAACAGGCCACCCGCTAATAGCTGGGTAATCTGGCTAATTCGCCACTTGCCTGCCTAAGGCCTAGGCTTAGCTCTTTCTGGCACCTCTTCCAATGCCCACTCCTTACCCTGATAATAGCTAGGGCTTACTGGAGTACAGCGACCCAGTCTCCACATCCTTCGGTCGCAGCTTGCCAAGCCTTGATCATGGACATCTATCCAAGGTAGAAATTTCAACCATTTGGTCCTTCGGAGGAGGACAAAAAGAACACGTCTACTGGCTCAGAGCAAAGATTTATGGGAGTTGAGTCCTATAGGGTAGGAGAGGAGGTGAGGCTAAACCCATATGTATGCTGCCATGGAGTCTGTCAGGAAAGATTCCTTACACACAGAGTGATATAGTTCAAGTATTTCTTTCTTGTACCCATATGACATTTTTTTCACACAAATAGAGCTTTCTTTTGGTGGTATTTAATCACCCCTTGGTTTTTTATTTTTTGCGCTATAAATTAAAAAAGACTGAAAATTTTCAAAAACAATGCATTTTTCTTAATTTCTGTTATAAAATTTTGCAAATAAGTAATTTCTCTTCATAAATTTTGACCAAAAATGATACTGCTACATTTCTTTGATAAAAATAACCCAAATCTGGGTTTATTTGGTGTTGGCGGACAGACACATGTGACGGGGGCAGACAGATGTTTTGGGGACTGTGACGGGGACATACAGATGTTTTGGGGACTGACAGATGTGATGGGGACAGACAGATGTTTGGGGACTGTGACAGATGTGACGGGGACATACAGATGTTTTGGGGACTGTGTCAGATGTTTTGTGTATGGTGACAGATGTGATGGGGGACATACAGATGTTTTGGGGGCTATTTTATGGGGAGACTTATGTGTCTGGGGACAGGGGTATCAGTGTGCTTTGTGCACTGTGTGGGGGGGGGGGGCGATCTGTGAGAGTTCTCTGCATGAAATCATCATCATGCAGAGAGCTGTCACATAGCTGCAGATTGCTCTCACTGAGCTCGGCGGGGGGAGAACTGTCACAGAGAAGTTCGTCTCTGTTTACAATGTGACGGCTGTGATTGGACACAGCCGTCACATGATCGGGAGGGCCAATCAGATCGCCCATATCCCAATCTCTGCTCAGTTGGATCCTGTGATCATAATGATCACAGGATCCAGCCGCAGCACGCCGCATGGTCGCGCTGCGAGTACCCGTTCTGCAGGACGTATATGCACGTCCTGTCAGAACGGGGAAGCTCCCACCCGGCCGTATATATACAGTGGCCGGGTGGGAGGTGGTTAATGATCATGGTATCACTGTGCTTGGTTGACCAGAAAACTCGCCTGGACTTGGTCCTGGTCCCGGTGACAGTCTTTACATGTTTAATAAAGCTGTTGGATCGGCGAAGGTGTGTGGCTAATTTCTTCTTGGTTGATCAGAAAACTCGCCTGACCTAAACCCCATAGAGAATCTGTGAGGTATTGCCAAGAGGAAGAAACACCAGACCCAACAATGCAGATGAGCTGAAGGCCACTATCAAAGCAACCTGGGCTTCCTTAACACCTCAGCAGTGCCACAGGCTGATCACCTCCATGCCACGCCACAAATATTGAGTGCATATTATACTGTATATGGGCATACTTTTAAGTAAGGCAACATTTCTGTATTAAAATCCTTTTTTTATTGGTCTTATGTAATATTCTACTTTTCTGAGATACTGAATTTTGGGTTTTCACTAGCTGTAAGCCATAATCATCAAAATTAAAAGAAAGAAATGATAGAAATATATCAATCTGTGTGTAATGAATCAATATAATATATGTTTCACTTTTTGAATTGAATTTCTGAAATAAATGAACTTTTTGATGATATTATAATTTTTTGAGATGCATCTGTATTCATGCCCACCAGCACCAAACTTTTATCCGCCCAGCGCACCACTGATCAGATAGCGGTAAGGCAGAATGCCTGCCCATATTCTGTCCTGAGGCAGATTTTCTGCCGCTTCCTTATTCGCATAGGCTGCATTGACACCTGAGCGGATTTGGCGCATTTTTATGTGTGACCTTTATGTTTTTATACAGTGTTTTTGAGCTTTTTTCATTAACATAGAGAAAACTTTTATCTGTTGCATAATTTGTTGCTGGGTATTTCAGCTTTTACATTAGCTTTTATTTCTTTTTTTATTATTATTTATTTGTTAGAGTTAAGGTGGAGTTCCAGCCCCCCTCATCAAAAAAATGAAAAGTCAGCAGCTACACATACTGTAGCCACTGACATTTAATAGGAGGACACTTACCTGCCTGGAATCCAGTAGTGTCGGCACCTCAGCCGATGTTTCCATCGGCTCTCGGGTGCTGCCGCCGCCATTGCCTATAAGGGAAACCGGCAGTGAAGCCTGGCGGCAGGGGAAGGAGGAGGGGGGTCAAACTTCCGAGTGATCTTGCCGTGGCGAGATCTCTCGGAAGTGGGGATGGGTACTTGTCAAAAACAGGTATCCGCTCCCCCCGAAAAGTGCCACTTTTGGGTGGAACTCCGCTTTAAGGTTAGGTTAGGGTCAGGATTAGGGGTATTTATGTATTTTTTTGTTAGACTACTACTATTTACTACCTACTACTACAAAACCCTAACACTAAATAATTATTATTCATTTTTTTGTTTGGGTTTATTATTATTATTGATCATTTATTTAATATTTTTTTAAGGTTAGGGGTTAATTATTATTTATGTATCATTACATATTATTCATTTATTTTACTTATGATGATTTTTAGTTATTTGTGTATTTATTTCATGTATTATTACTATTTTATTTTTAAATTTTTTTTCATTTGAGCAGAAAATCATGCAAAAATGTGTGACAAAATGCGCACAAAAAACGCGTGAATAGCGTGTTTCCATTAATTTCTATGCGAATAAAAACGTGCCAAAAATAATCCAATCTGCCCCGATATAAGCTACAAAAAAAGCTCCAGAACTTTTTTGAGCTTCAAGCGTTTGGCTTCAGGCAACATAGAGTGGAGATGTGAACCGTCTCCATACAGAATAATGGATTTTTTTCTCTAGCATTTTGGAGCTTCAAGCTACAAAACACTGTGAATAGGGCCTTAAAGTCCTTTGGGGCAGTGCTCTAGTTCTAGAGGTGGTGGACGGGGTTTGTTAGCTACAGCAAGAGAAGCAGTATGAGGCGCTGTAGGGAGAAATTAGGCGCTAATGGGGAGCAGGGTTGCAATAATCTAGGCGCTAATAGGATGCCAGACATGCGCCCTAATTGCTCAATCAGGGGTATCATGGAGTATTGGTATACAGGTGAGGTCACCTGTTCCGCAGTGAGGGGAAAATACAGGATGGGGGGGGGGTACAGAAAGGAGGGTCACGTGTTCTACAGTAGGGGGGCAGGAAGAAAGGGGTTCATTGGGGGGAATGGGGGCATGTCACCTGTTCTAAAGTGGGGGGGTGGATACAGATGGGGGGGTACAGAGGGTGAGGCCATCTGTTCTTGTTCTGCCGGATAGGGGAGGTGGGGGTCACCTATTCTGCAGTGGGGGTGTGGTATAGGATGGGGGGGTCATCTGTTCATTCATCATTAATTTCATTTGTGGCTCCGAGATGTCAAGTTACCCAGTGCTGGGACTAGTAATGGAAGCTCTTAATATAAGATGCGCACATACTTTTAACCATGCCCACTAATCACTGCGGTACAATAAGACATTTTGCAAGAAATCTGTCCCTACCACGAAAGAGTTCATTAGTTATAACTCCTCCCCCCTTTTTGGATTTTATTCCTGGCATTTCATTGTCAGCCATTATCTGGTAACATTCCGCTGTGCTGTGTGCAGTTTATCTACAATGGAGAAATGTCCAATATGGACATCACAACCCATCCAGCTCAGCAACAAGGAGCAGGAGAAGATCTTTGGAAACTGGTACAACGATAATAAGTATAGTAAGTATGTTTTCTGGTCATATCTTTCCTGAATCTTCTACCTGCTGGGTGACAACACTGACCCTGGGGTCACCCATCTTTCCCTGGAGGGGAATTTGCTATATAGAGCATATCATCACCTGTGTGTAACTCTCAGTCTGTCATTCTAGGTATGCTTCTTGGACAATGGAATCAATGGCTGCAAACTCATCCATGTCACATGTTCCACCCTGCCACAGATGGGAGTCACCGACTTCCAGGACATGAAGGTGAGTCTGGAACAGACCCAGCGTGTCCTCCTTGTCCCCCCATGGACTGTGCATACACACAGATCTTCCACTGAGTGACAGCTCCCCCCCAAAATCTTCCATAAAGTGGCGGCATCCTTGTCCCATCCTTGTGGTTGTTGCACTTTGTTTCATAAATCTGTGAATGTAAAATTCACCTTCTGTTCTTTCCACAGGCCATCGCCAAACTGGTGAGAGATCTGTTGGGTGTCAGCGAGCCGGCCTTTATCCGCAGTGTATCTCTGCCCCGGAGGGATAACATGGGGCTGTTCCTGGAGCAGAAATCTCAGACCGGAGCCAACCACGACCTGCTCACCTACAACCAATTCGTTCTGGAGCAGGGTCTGTGATCGGAGACCATCCCTACCTCCATCACCAACAACCAATCCATCCTGGAGCAGAGCCTGTGATCAGAGACCCTCCTTCCACCCACATCACCAACAACAAATCCATCCTGGAGCAGAGCCTGTGATCAGAGACCCTTCTTCCACCCCATCACCAACAAATCCATCCTGGAGCAGAGCCTGTGATCAGAGACCATTCCCTCCACCCCCATCACCAACAACCAATCCATCCTGGAGCAGAGACTGTGATCAGAGACCATTCCTCCACCCCCATCACCAACAACCAACATAATCATGAGGGAAATCCTGTGATCAGAGACCACTTTCCTACCTCCATCACCATCAAATAAATAAATAATCCTGGAGCAGAGGCTGTGACCAATGTCGACTCTCCCACTACAACCAATTGCCACCTGCCTGTCCCCAACTCATTATGCTAGTCATACATGATTATTATAGATCACTGTCTCCATTAGCATTGTTCATGCAATGCACAAAACACTATACCTGTCAGCTGTGTATGGATGTATAGAACACTATGGAGCACCTTTAATATGTAATATACGGAACATTATGGATTACCTGTGATATGTAATGCACAGAACACTATGGAGTACCTGTTGTAGTGGACATGCGTAATGGGCTCACAAATAGCGGTGTGTGTGTAGCAGCCATTTTTTTCACATTCAAGCCATTACATTTTGTCATTCGCTTTGTTGATTTAAAACCAAAGATCCAGCAGCTCTGATTCCTTTCCCCCTCCTTCCTCCACCTTATACAATACACAAGCTGTTAACTAATTCCAGGACCTTATCAATCCATTGATCATACAGATCTTTCCATTACCCAATCCATAATTTAAGAAACCCTAATAAAACTGTCACCCTCGCAAGCTGAGCAATCCAGAGAACTAACAGATACCGGTTGTAAATAGCTCAGTTGGAGGGGATGGTCAATATACATCTCTGCAGACAGGTTAGCAGTTACAACTCTGAAACATCAGCATGAGTCCAAACACCACTGGCCTAGGAGTACTGGGAGAAGAACCAGTCCAATTCATCTCCTAGGTTAAATGGGCTTCCGAAACCTCTCATGTATAGTCATTTCAAAGCTACAGGCAGGTCCATAAATATTGGGACATCAACACAATTCTAATATTTTTGGCTCTATACATGGATGGATTTGAATTGAAACAAACAAGATGTGCTTTAACTGCAGCCTTTCAGCTTTAATTTAAGGGTATTTCCGTCCAAATCAGGTGAACGGTGTAGGAATTACAACAGTTTGTATATGTGCCTCACACTTTTTAAGGGACCAAAAGTAATGGGACAATTGGCTGCTCAGCTGTTCCATGACCAGGTGTGCGTTATTCCCTCATTATCCCATTTACAAGGAGCAGATAAAAGGTCCAGAGTTAATTTCAAGTGTGCTATTTGCATTTGGAATCTGTTGCTGTCAACTCTCAAAATGAGATCCAAAGAGCTGTCACTATCAGTGAAGCAAGCGATCTCTAGGCTGAAAAAACAAAACAAACCCATCAGAGAGATAGCAAAAACATTAGGTGTGGCCAAATCAAATGTTTGGAACATCCTTAACCACTTGAATACAGGACGTTTATACCCCCTTCCTGCCCAGACCAATTTTCAGCTTTCAGCGCTCTCACACTTTGAATCTCAAATACTCTCTCATGCTACACTGCACCCAAACAAAATTTGTATCATTTTTTTCACACAAATAGAGCTTTCTTTTGGTGGTATTTAAGAACCTCTGGGTTTTTTATTTTTTGCTACATAATTGAAAAAAGTGCGAAAATTTTGAAAAAAAAACACTTTTTTTTAGTTTCTGTGATAAAATTTTGCAAATAAGTAATTTTTGTCCATAAATTTTGGCTAAAACCTATACTGCTACCTATCTTTGGTAAAAATAACCCAAATAAGTGTACATTATTTGGTCTGTGTGAAAGTTATAGAGTCTACAAACTATGGTGCAAATCATTTAAAATTGATCAGATCTGATCACACCTGAT
>BLSH010417060.1:101296-116548 GCA_018402905.1 Glandirana rugosa
ACTATACACTCTCATTAATTATTTTTACATTAATATTGTTTGGGTAGTGTAGGTCAGGTGGGTAGGTACAATCCTACCTCCAGTGGGCGTCGGTCGACAAAATATCAAAAACTAGACCGGCTCCCGAAAGACAAGACAGTATATGTCTAACAACCGTGAAAACAAAACAAAAATAAAATCATGTCTCCATTGTCATATACTATCCTGTTACCACTTACTAGTGGCCTCTACAGATACATACAATACATAGTAAAACTCACCACTAACATTACTTCACACTATGAAATTGGTGAAGTTATGATACGCAGCGTCGCACGACCGCGCAATTGTCATTCAAAGCGCAACAGCACTGAAAACTGAAAATTGGTCTGGTAGTAAAGTGTTCTAAGTGCATAGTATTGAAGTGGTTAAAGTATCACACTTCATTACAATCACCACTCAAAATGATACATAACATACATAGACATCTCCGGTGATCATTCACCATTGTCCTATCATATACTGTTACCTCTGTACTAAAATAAAAACAAAACAAAAGTGCCAACAATCTGTATATGACAGAACAGAAAGCCCTCGGCCAGATCAAAAACTATAAAACAGCTGGCTGCGGGTGACCTCCATCCTAACATGGATGGGTGGACTGGATGTGATGGGTTTGTTATAATTACATTTTTATTAATTACTCTCACATATCAGAAATTAATACTCCAGTGATAATCTCAGTATCACACCCTAATTCTAATATATATCCACAGATATATTTCCTTAAAGGACATTATTTTTTTTTATACGATTTCTACTATCAAAGGATATTTCATTTAATTCTATACTTTGTGCACTTTTCTATGTACGCGTTTACCATGTTTGGAAAACAGATTCAAAATAATTGTGATCCCATTGTTTATCATTAGATTCGTTCACTCAGCATATTTTCTTATGATATACGTGTAGTCCTATCATTGTGTCCTTGCTACTAAAGCCTCATCCAGGACATTCTTTGGGAGGGGGTCACAGCTGCACTGGGCACTCATGACCTAGTACTATAAGTTCCAGCATTCACAAACAAACATACACAATTATCTCTCTAAAATCACTTACATTTTTCCCATTTGCATACAACACATGCATATCATTCTATCACTTTTAACTCTCTTTAATATTTCCCTGCTTAAATTAAGTCTTACCTTCCTTATCTTGTTCTGATATCCCTTTACTGTAATCCCGTACTTCACATACTGTAGCTTCTATGATCAAAACTGGCAGCCATAGTGCTTATCCCATATTTCCTCTCTGACAACATATCAAGTATTCTGTGCCATATAGGTGAACTTTCTCCCGTGTCATCTATGATTAAAGGTTTTGGTGTGTAGCATTGGATGAATCGGCATCATATTGGGTCCCGTCTCGTGTATGTGAAGGACTTAAGATGTTAGTCAAATCTGCTGCATCAGCGAATCTGACCAACAGAGGAAGCCTGAGCTGGTGGGTTCCTCAGTATGAGAATCATCAGCTTCAGTAGTCCCTATACCAGTTTCTCCCATGGCCTCACCCTGATTTGAAGGGGTCTGTACAGTAGGGGCAGCATGCTGTACTGATGTTCTCTGCGTGGTGACTGGGACTAGTGGACGGGGTGCAGTGGGAGTTTGTACAGCGTGGTGTGCAGCTGGAAAATCAATGTCATCCTTTGTGAGTCTTGAGTAGAGTTTTGCAGGCTTCGGGACATAAGGGGAAGATGGCTTGGAGAGAGGGTGTGAGGGTCTATTTATTTCTGACTCACACTCATGTAATTTCTGAGAGTTTTTATTATTAGGATGTATTACAATTTTCTTCTGTTTCTTATTGTCTCTTTTATACCAATATGGGGCGTAATCAAGCCAGTTCTCTCCTCCCTTTCTCATATATTTCTTATCCCATTCTGGGTCACCCTGGTACCATGGAAAAGCCTCTCTATCACCCAAACAAAGACCTTTGATCATGTCTATATGAAAAGTGTCATTGTCACCCTCCCGCGGAAAAGGATCAACACTGCCCATTATTTCTGTCCATCCTGCTAAATTGTCCACCCATGGGTTAACTAGATAGTAATTTGTTTTACATACACGGGCTACGAAGTCCTTGCATGTCTCGCCTATTTCCAGAGGGGGGATAGTTTTACTTTCCTTCTCGCCCATTATTGAATGTCAGAAAGGTCTAAATATTGTAATAATTGTGGACAGATTGAAAAAAGTTTCCCTGTCTCTAGAAGTCCTCTCACTGTTCTGTCAATCCTTCTTGAAAAATTATTGGTGCATGTAAATTGAATCTTACTACCTGGACTCAGGGTTTTTCCTCAACAAATAGTGGACCCTTCCCGATCTTTGAATGATATCCTCCCGGCACACTTGCTACTAAATATGTAACTGTTTCCCTGATCACAGAATAAAACACCACTTACACATTCATGACACTTACCCGACATTTACAATTCGTATCTTATGCTCTAAGCGATAGAAAAGACAAGCAAAGAGGTTCTGAGATATCGGACTCAACCCGTCAGTCTATTTCAATATATGTGTACACATTTAAATTTTCCGTGTTACCAAAAAACTTTTTTTCCGTGTTACCAAAACACTTTATTGCGTGTTACCAAAACACTTTATTGCGTGTTACCAAAACACTTTATTGGTCTCTCAGGACCTGGACTCACCCAGAGTCTATTTTCGTGTTACCAGAACACCTTAAGTCTATCTCTACCCCGCACAGATCTTTTAAACTAAGGATAGTCTGAACACAGGTCACGGCAAGGCAAAATAACATTTTAACACTTACCGGACAGTTGTTTTGACTATCCTGCCGACTACGCCAGTTTGTTGGGGGTACCCTTGTCTTAGGTCAGATAGACTGATAGTCCTGCCCGGGTTGGTCCTAGTCTCAGCGAGCTCGGAGATCAATTCGGTTGAACAGACACAGACAAGCAGTGGTGTTGCTCAGAATGATCTGATCACTACTTTTATTCTCTCAGTTTATATAGTTATTTTCTGCTAATCAGAAATACAGACAAGATGAAACATTTCCCATAACAATGCAGTGAAGTACATAACAAAAAATAATAGTCAAAATATGTGACGAGAATGGACCTTGGCTAGCAGATGCATAAGCGTCATTTCGGGGAAATAACGTTTTGCTCAACTTGCTTAGCTGGTAAGAAATGTGTGTGAGAACATCTATACAAACTTTTGACTAGTTTGAAATGGCTGCTGTAAATCAAAATGGAACTGAATAGGTATAGCATATTACTTCATACAGTCACCTATGACAAATACAACTGGAAAAAAAAGTTGTGACCTAATGAGGTGTTTGTGTTGTGCTGTGTAATGTCAACCTGATCTAGAAGGACTCACAAAACAAACGAGGATAGAAAGGAAATGTGGTCAAAGCAGCAAAAAGTGCACCCGGACAACAAGGAAAGGAAGGGTTAAATACCTGCTACCCCAGGGATGGCCACACGGGGGGCAGTGATGATTCCCTCAGTGTGAAACTGCAAAGAAAGACCGACAACCTGCCCAGGTGATCAATCATGACAGAACCACACACGGAGAGACAGCATACAATGCAGAGGATTCCCTGTGATGATTGCACACAGCACTTTGGGAACTGCTGCAACCTGCCCACAGAGAAATCCATATATCAGCAGTACTGACCACAGAATGAATTTCTCACCTATAATGTCATCACTGCCATCCACAGCGTGCATGCGATGCTTCCTTGAGCAGAAGCAACCCAGGGATGCAAGGCAAGAAGAGAGAGCCGCGGCTTGGAACGCCCATGCGCTACAGCTGCCATAGGCTAGAAGACGCTAGAGCCCAGGAAGAAAAACAGACAAACAGAAAACACACACAAACTGCTGACATGGAATGTGTAATATAAAAGTATACATCACCGCACACGGCAACTTTAATCCTGCTTCCATGATCGGATCAAACTGAGCCAGGTAGGTTGATCACACCGGGCTTGTTTCTTTGTCCAGGAGAGTGTACATGCAATGGACCTTAGCAGATATGGGCCGCCTGCTCTCAGCTAGGCTTTCTGGCCAGGCGCACTCTCAGCTACTCCCCAGGGCTCTGACTTCCTCTGGCCACTTGACCGATTCCTGACCATGATGGGAACTCTTCAGGTAGAAAACCGTCTATTCGGTCCAATGGAGGAGGACAAAAAAGGAACATGGCCGCTGGCATGGGACAAACATTTATGGGAGAGGGGTCTTATGGGGTAGTTATGGAGGCAGGGCTAACCCCACACGTATGCTGCCATGGAGTAGGTCAGGAAATGAATATTAGGCTTTTCCAAAAAATAGCAGGGCCTGCATCTTTCTTTACAAACTCAAACATTTACTGTATAAACTGAACAATGTTTGAAGATTTAGCTTTCCCATGAATCTTGCAACTCATATTTAGTTGTATAACCACTGTTTCTGAGAACTGCTTCACATCTGTGTTGCATGGAGTCGCCCAACTTTTGGCACCTGTGAACAGGTATTCCAGGCCAGTACGATTGCACTACATTCCACAATTTGTCTGCATTTCTTGGTTTTACCTCAGAAACAGCATTTTTGATGTCACCTCACAAGTTTTCTATTGGATTAAGGTCCGGGGATTGGGCTGGCCAATCCATAACATTAATCTGGTTAGTCTGGAACCAAGATGCTGCTCGCTTACTGGTGTGTTTGGGGTCGTTGTCCTATAGAAACACCCATTTCAAGGGTATTTCCTCTTCGGCATAAGGCAACATGACCTCTTCAAATATTTTGACGATTTCAAACTAATCCATGATCCCTGGTATGCAATAGATAGGCCCAACACCATAATATGAGAGACATCCCCATATCATAATGCTTGTGCCACCATGCTTCACTGTCTTCACAGTGTACTGTGGCTTGAATTCAGTGTTTGGGAGTCGTCTGACAAACTGCGACCCCTAGACTCAAAAAGAACAGTCTTGCTTTCATTTGTCCACAAAATGTTGTGTCAATTCTCTTTAGGCCAGTCAGTGTGTTCTTTGGAAAATTGTAATCTCTTCAGCACGTATCGTTTTTTCCAACAATGGAACTTTGAGGGGGCTTCTTGCCGATAGCTTGGCTTCACATAGGCGTCTTCTAATTGTTATGGTTCTCACAGGTAACGTTATGCCTTCTTTCATCACCCTGGAGCTGAGTCTTTGCCATTTTGGCTATTCTTCAATCCATTTGAATGGTAGTTTTCCATTTTCTTCCACTTTTTGGTTTTGGTTGCTATTTGAAAGCATTTGAGATCATTTAGCTGAGCAGCCTGTTTCTGCACTTTGGTTTCAATCGTTTTTATTAATGGTTTTGAAAAGAACAAGGAAAACAGATCACTTGACAGAGTAGCAAACAATCCTTGCATGCTCTGTACATGTAACAGTAATGGCACATGAGTAGGGGGAGGGGGGATAGAATGAAAGAAGACCGTGGCCATCGAGTCAGGTCTTCCATGAGGCCCCATGGAAACACATAAACTCATAAAAAGGAAGAACAAACATCTGGCTATAAACTGCATATAGAGTACAAAGACATCGTAAACGCTAAGAGGTGGTCGTCAAACCTAGCAAATCATGTTTATGAAAAACAGAAAGAACATACGATCAGAACATCATTAAGGCGTACCCGCTGTACAGTGCCTTGAAAAAGTATTCATACGCCTTGAAATTTTCAACATTTTGTCATGTTACAACCAAAAACGTAAATGCATTTTATGTGATAGACTAACACAAAGTGGCACATAATTGTGAAGTGGAAGGAAAATGATAAATGGTTTTCAATTTTTTTTTTACAAATGAATATCTGAAAAGTGTGGCGTGCATTTGTTTTCAGCCCCCTTTACTCTGCTACCCCTAACTAAAATCTAGTGGAACCAATTGCCTTCAGAAGTCACCTAATTAGTAAATAGAGTCCCCCTGTGTGTAATTTAATCTCAGTATAAAAATAGCTGTTCTGTGAAGCCTTCAGAGGTTTGTTAGAGAACCTTAGTGAACAGACAGCATCATGAAGGCCAAGGAACACACCAGACAGGCCAGGGATAAAGTTATGGAGAAGTTTAAAGCAGGGTTAAGTTATAAAAAATATCCCTTTGAACATCTCACAGAGCACTGTTCAATCCATCATCCCAATAATGGAAAGAGTATGGCACAACTGCAAACCTACCAAGACATGGCCGTCCACCTAAACTGACAGGCCGGGCAAGGAGAGCATTAATCAGAGAAGCAGCCAAGAGACCCATGGTAACGCTAGAGGAGCTGCAGAGATCCACAGCTCAGATGGGAGAATCTGTCCACAGGACAACTATTAGTCGTGCACTCCACAAATCTGGCCTTTATGTTAGAGTGCCAAGAAGAAAGCCATTGTCGAAAGAAAGCCATAAATCGTCCCATTTGCGAGAAGCCATGTGGGGGACACAGCAAACATATGGAAGAAGGTGCTCCGGTCAGATTAGACTAAAATGTAACTCATTGGTCTAAAAGCAAAATGCTGTGTAGTGGAACATTACCCTGAACACACCATCCCCACCGTGAAACATGGTGGTGGCAGAATCATGTTGTGGGTATACATTTCTTCATCAGGGACAGGGAAGCTGGTCAGAGTTGATGGGAAAGTGGATGGAACCAAATACAGGACAATCTTAGAAGAAAACCTGTTCGAGTCTGCAAAAGACTTGATACTGGGGCAGAGTTTCACCTTCCAGCAGGACAAAAACCCTAAACATACAGCCAGAGCTACAATGGGATGGTTTAAATCAAAGCATATTCATGTGTTAGAATGTCCCAGTCAAAGCCCAGACTTAAATCCAATTGAGAATCTGTGGAAAGACTTGAAAATTGCTGTTCACAGATGCTCTCCATCCAATCTGACAGAACTTGAGCTATTTTGCAAAGAAGAATGGGCAAAAATGTCCTCTCTAGATGTGCAAAGCTGGTAGAGACTTCCCCAAAAAGACTTGCAGTGAAAGGCAGTTCTACAAAGTATTGACTCAGGGGGGCTGAATACAAATGCATGCCACACTTTTCACATATCACATTTTCACTTTTCACAAGAAAGCCTGTAAACCGTTTGCTGAAGACAAGCAGACTAGGGACATGCTTACTGGAAACATGACCGGTGGTCTGATGAGACCAAGATAAACTTATTTGGTTCAGATGGTGTCAAGCGTGTGTGGCGGCAACCAGGTGAGGAGTACAAAGACAAATATGTCTTGCCTACAGTCAAGCATGGTGGTGGGAGTGTCATGGTCTGGGGCTGCATGAGTGCTGATGGCACTGGGGAGCTACAGTTCATTGAGAGAACCATGAATGGCAACATGTACTGTGACATACTGAAGCAGAGCATGATCCCCTCCCTTTGGAGACTGGGCCACAGGGCAGTATTCCAACAATATCCCAACATGATAATGACCCCAAACACACCTCCAAGACTACCACCGCCTTGCTAAAGAAGCTGAGAGTAAAAGGTGATGGACTGGCCATACATGTCTCCAGACCTAAACCCTGTGGGGCATCCTCAAAAACGGAAGGTGGAGGAGCGCAAGGTCTCTAACATCCATCAGTTCCGTGATGTTGTCATGGAGGAGTGGAAGGGGATTCCAGTGGCAACCTGTGAAGCTCTGGTGAACTCCATACCCAAGAGGGTTAAGGCAGTGCTGGAAAATAATGGTGGCCACACAAAATATTGACACTTTGGGCCCAATTTTTCACTTAGGGATATACACACTTTTGTTGCCAGCAGTTTAGACATTAATGGCTGTGTGTTGAGTTATTTTGAGGGGACAGCAAATTTACACTGTTATACAAGCTGATCACTCACTACTTTACATTGTAGCAAAGTGTCATTTCTTCAGTGTTGTCACATGAAAAGATAGAATAAAATATTTACAAAAATGTGAGGGGTATACTCACTTTTGTGAGATACTGTATGTGAAACCCCTATGTACTAAAGTAGAAGGGCAAAAGATCAGTCCAAATGGCAGGCAAAAAAACATGGTCAATTAACAGGCTGAGGTCGGTGCACGTGTAAGTCAGAAACGTGGTTTAAAATGGCAGGCAAAGACATTGTCGGTAAACAAGCCAGATTCAGGTAACGTGGTAGGTAAAAACATGGTAGTAGGCAAATGATCTGCACAGGTTGAAACAGGGAAATGGCAGTCTTAAAAATAAGGGGAACTAATATCTGATAGAAGTGTGATAAATTCTTTAACGATCTCTGATGCACAGGCCAGGTTGGGAGGGACTTTGGGGGCAATAGTAACTGGTTTCTCTTCTAATTCCTCTGTATGGGGGATGTTGTAGGGAAAATGTTGCTCATGAAGCCGACTCACACTATCAGAGTGAATGTTTCCTGGGGCGGGTCCTTGTTGTTAAATGAGGCAATTACAATATCTTCAATATATTTGAGGTAGGTGATGGGTTGGTTTTGGGATGATTTTTGGAAGCAGACAACTGAATTAAACAGGGCCATGTGAAAAAAGATGAAATGCCACCCTTCTTGTACCAATAACGGGACTTTTGGGTTGACATATGGGACTGCATCTTCTGGTCATTTACATCCACCCCCCCCCCCATGAACAGACTATAGTCTTGAACGCATTCACGCTTTACAATGGTGCCCCGTCTTCTCCGAACCTCCACCAAGGTGTTATTGTGGGTGGAAGAGAGGATGTGAACATCTTTCTTGTCCCTCCACTTCATCGCCAACTCTTCCTCATTTCTCATAAATGCAGATTCCCCATTGCGTAGCCGTTGTGTCAATACATTTTGTGGGAAGCCCTTACACTTTTTTTTTAAGGTGTCGCAGTACAGGGTTTGGTTACGGTAAAGGTGACAAAATAGGGGCAAGCTTTTATAATAATTATCCACATATAAGTGGTATCCTTTTCCACACAGGGGGTATGCCAGCTCCCAGACAATTTTCCCACTGGTCCCAATATATGTGGGGCAATCACGAGGCTGAGGCTGGGAGTCATAGCCTTAATAGATACGGAAGGTGTACATGTATCCAGTGGCTTGAGCACACAATCTGTTAAATTTTAACCCATACCTGGCCCTCTTACTGGGAATATATTGCATGAACTGCAGCCGGCGAGTAAAGTGGATAAGGGATTTGTCCACACAAATGTTTTGGTCTGGGATGAACATTTCCTTAAAACGCTGGGCAAAATATCTCTTAGGGGGCGTATGTTGTATAATTTGTCATGGTTGGGGTGATTGCGTAGAGAGCACTGTGAATTGTCATTGAAATGTAGGAAACGCATAATTGTATCATAGCGTGTCCTAGACATAACAGCAGAGAATATCGGCATGTGGTGGATGGGGTTGGTGGACCAATAGGCATGGTGTTCATTCTTCTTTGTAAGCCCCATATTGAAAGTAAGGCCCAAAAACAATTTTAATTTGTCTACCGTGAGACATTGCCAATGGAACAAATGGGTGTAGGGCGAATTGGGGTTGGCAGAAAAAAATTGCTCTGCATACAGGTTCTGTTGACAGACGCCGACAAGCTGTGGCAGATGCTGATGGCTGTGTGACAGCGCAGGTGACAGGTTCTCTTTATTGGGGGGGCTGTGTGCTGTACTGACAGTAAACTGAAAAGACACTGGTTACTCACTGATCTCCTCTCTCTCCTCCCACAATGGGTGTGTGAGGATGTCATGCTTATGAGGAAACTTTTTCCTGCACGATATTTTTGTATAAGTTCTTTTTTATACGAGAGTATCTTTAAGATATAGGATCAACCAATATGAACACAGACTATAAAAATTAGGATATGTATTAGTCAGACATGTATTCATACAAACATAGTTATATATAGGTGGACACAAACAATATTACATACAATTTGAGATATCTGAAATACCTGCTAATGGGGAGTATTAATACTCTTTAAATGCACAAAGTTTGTAAGATGTCTCTATAAAATTCGTAGCCATAAATATGACAATCAGACAGAGCATCGATACTTCACAAATGTAACCGTTACTTTACTGCAGGTAAGTAAGTGATCAATATCGTGAAATAACAATTGGATGTCTGCTATGTCAAGAGGATAAAACTACAAAAACTAGAATAAAAATGAATGAACGTTTTAGAGAAAAATCTACCATGTGTTACGAATTCGAGAGAAGTACTTATCTGACTGTACTTAATAATAAACAATAGTTCAATAATTCATATTTGCAAAAACAATTCAAATCAAGGTAAAACTAGTCAATATAATTACACTTTTAAAAGTAGTTACTGGTCTATTGTGATAATTACCAAAGTTCAATATGGCTGCAACTTTCCAAGACGGGGTGGCGTTTTGAGTCCTTAGAGTTTCAAAGCAGGAAGTGCAGAGGAGTCCTTATGAGCATGGAGGGTGTATGAATGGATAGAGGTGTGGATGTGATGGACCTGGATGTCTGTTGGGGTGTGTATCCGACCATCCCTTGGGAACCTGTCTCTGACCTTTTATAACCCTTTCCTAACCTGGCCCATAAAGAGGGATGTCAATTTCATTGGGTGAGGAGTTAATCTCCACCCGGTCAGGACGTCCCTTTTCAGTAACTTGTCACTGCCCCTAGAACCACCCGGGATCATCTTACAGCAGAAATGTTTAATTTGAACTATTTTTTTTTTTTAAGTATTTCTTATCAAATGTTATATTTTTGTACTATGCCTCCGACTATATTATTGTAAATGTATCTTCTAATATTTAAAATTGATGGTCACCAGTATGATAGAAGGGTAAAATTAATACCGCATAAATTGATTGAATATGAATATCTATATCACACTTGTGAATGCTATGATTGAAACACATTCTATATCTAGACATATTTTTGTATACATGGTTAAGATATATAATTATATCGTTAACAATCTTTGGATATACTTGAAACAATTCTTATTCTAATATGCTTTACATCAATCTAATATATATAGGTTTTTGTCTTATCACAGAATTATCATCAGTAGATGCAAAATCATAACCGTATCTACAACCAGAAATATACTTTATAACTTGAATGACTTATAATCATATGTATCTTGAAACTTCCCTGGGTTAAACAATTCTTTAGAAAGAAAATGTTTAAAATTAACCCTGGGACATCCTTTGCGGATAATATGATTAAAACACATTCTATATCTAGACATATTTTTGTATACATGTTTAAGATATATATATTTATATCATTAGCAATCATTGGATATTCTTAAAACAATTCTTATTCTAATAGACTTTACATCAAAATAATATATAGATTTTTTTTGTCTCTGAATCATCCCTGGGTTAAACACATATTCACAAGTGTTTGGACATCCTTCAACTTGTTTAGATAGAATCTAACTAGATAACTATTTCTTGGGGTTTTCTTTGTATTTTCACCATGTGAAACAATGGTGGCTTAATTAAGTCTGTAACTTGCAACGATCAACTTCTTTAAGGACAATGGGAGACTTTAAGTATTCAATTCGTCCAAACATAGGCCATTTCTTGATCTCTCAAGTCTTTGTTGAAATCTCCATTCTGTGATCAAGATTGTTTGTAGATTTTAACAAGGTGATAAATGGCATTATATTCTGTTCTGAGAGATTCACTTGAGTGATGACCTAAGGTTGGCCCTCTGCTTTGGAGGCCTAAACTTACAATTTCTAATATGGAGTTATGAACCTATATATAGATATATATGTGTGTGTGTGTGTATATATATATATATATATATATATATATATATATATATACACATATATACACACACATTTTTTTTTTTTTTTTTATCGTAGTTCTGACAAAATCCCCCCTTGATAGCTGAGTAAATGCCGGAGTCGTTTGATACAGCTATCGATGCAGATTCTTGAAGGAAGGATTATGGCTTCATTTAGGTCTTGAGAGGGGTGTATGTTATATTTAAAAGGGATGTTGACACCTGTTTCTAGGTGTAATTTCTTTGAGAGAAAAATATGATTCTCCAGTCGATGTGGGGTTGTCATCCGTCTGTTGGCGGGGAATGGATCACTCCGGGCACCTTGGGTTCTTGGCCGCCCTGATGAGTTTGTCCTGGTAGACTGGCCATCGGTGGTATCCCTGGATCCTTCACATGATCCCTTCTCTGGATGTCTCACACACATCGGACTCTTGGTTCTGTTGACCGGATCATGGACATCTTAGTCCTGTAGAGGAAAATGGATTCCATGAGAAAAGGAAAATATATATATATGTTTTTCATTAACATTACCTGTGTTTAAGATCTCAGCATCAGGCTGGTATCCTGGGCTTCCTCTGAGCCCCCCTTTAGTCCATTGTGTGGTCAGTCCTTTACCTGCACACTCTGGATGGCTAGGAAATGTATACAATCGCTGCTATGGGAGATAAAGCTCCGGGGCTCATTAACATGAGGACATTTGTTTCCAGCTGGGGATATCAGACACTTATCAACTAACATGTATTCTTCAGAATCATTTTACAGCTTAAAATGCAGTGACTCTCTAATAAGCAAATTATTGGACTAGTTTTACATATGACATATCTACTGTCAGTAATAACATTTTTGACATTTAGTCAACCTTCTACTTAGGAAGAAAAACAAAGTTTAATATTTCCCCCCCTTTTGGGGTATCAGTACAACTTATCCAAGGCAATCAAACTACCTTATGCTGATTCCTCATCTTTTTACCATAAGACCCTAACATTTTAGGTCTCTCGATATCCCGAGCGCCTTTTCGGATTCGGTCTTCCTCTGGAATTACCGTCTTCGGCGACTTCTGGAAACTGGGCTGTTTTGAGCGACCTGCTTATGTCAGAGGAATGAAGTCATCACTGAAAAATAGGAGAACCATTAATATCTAACGACCAAGATCCCCTGGCAGGGATTTCAGGATCCTTTTTACTGTGACCTGGGGATAAAAGGTGTAAGAGCCTCTGTCTCTTATGCCTTTACTCAGTGCACTCCTCTGATTTATTTCCACTTGAATATTTAAAGATTCTGTGGTCCTGGGCTAACCACAGGATCAGCATCTAAAAAAAAAAAAGGATCATCTATTCTTTGTGCAGCACTTAACTTGTCTAACGTCTTACACAGTTTATCCATTTCGGTCTCAAAGTTGCTCATGGGTCTATCAGACTTGGGTCGTTGGACCCAGTTTCTGAAATTTCTTGGGACCTCTGGCTCACCCTGATCAGACAGATCACCCTCAGAACCACTATCTTGGTTCTGGAGTGGTGGTCTGTGTCTTAGTAGCTCCCTATCTTCCTGGGGATTTTGGGATGTCCCAACATGTGGTGGATCCCTATTTACCCGTGTAGGTTCCCAGGGTAAAGGGTACTGGTTATATTGAAGGTTTCCATCCTCAGGGTTAAATCCGTCCCTTTGAGGATACTCCATATAACTTCTTCTAAACCTCATATCTGATCCCCCTTGAGGACATTCCTGAGGTGTTCTTTGTTCTCCCACTCTGAAGGGTGGTCTCTGCTCCCCCCGTCTGACTGGTGGGGTATCTGGTCTCCCCCTAAGGGAACCAAAGGGCATATTGCCTCTAACTATGTCAGCATATGTCTTCTTCCTCGTTTCAAAATGTGACGATTGAGGAGACATATGAGTTTTAGCCACAAACTTGTTTACTGGTTTGGGCCTTTCTTTATATTCACTGGCCTGTTGGATAGAGTACAAATTGTTACTCTCTTTTACCAAATAATCCAATGAACACCCCAACTTGTAGTCCCTCGCTAAACTCATTTTTATGTAGGTAGGCAGGGCTTCAAAGAACAGGGATTTAAATTCAGGGCAATTGTAATTTGGCTCCTTTTCTGCTAAGTAGTAAGCACTTTTTAGTACGGCCAGAAATTCTTTGGGGCTTTCATATTTGCCGCACCTAAGATTGTGGATCGCTGCCCTAGCAGCGGTCACGCTTTTGTACGAGCCGAACTCTAGATGACAGCGGTATTTACTTTCTCGCCATGACATACCGTATAGACTTTTTAAAGATTTAAAGAATCTATGGTATTTGTTTTCAAACACCCATGGTAAGAAATCCTAAAACTGAGAGGGTATCTTTGTAAGCCTCAAGGTGGTCAGTGATAGACATGGATCCCTTTTTAACAAAGACTGGGACGCTATCCTTCAAAAATGTAATTATTTTTGAGGTGTCCTGTTTAGGGGTGCATGTCTTTTTATCTGTACCTTGGTAAAACTTCTTATACTTACCCTTGTGTTGTGGCTCCATTCCTACCCCCCTGTGCTTTGTAGATGGCTTGGGGTAATACATGGGCTCTCTTTCTGATTCTACCCCACTGTCTACCTCATAACCTTCAGATTGAGAGTCAGATCTGGGACTGTAGTCTGACCCCTCAATTTTAGGGTTAAGTATTTGAGTATTACCCTGGGGCACAAACTTCAATTGCTCTTTTAATTCTCTTAATTCTTTAATTAGGAATTTCTGTTCTGACCTAAGCTGATCTACGTCTTTTTCTAATTTTCCACTGCCTGTTACTCTGCAACTTTCGTCAGGGGACACTCTTTCTTGCTTGTAACTCTCCAGCTCTTCTTCTAATTGTTTACACTTTTCATTTAATTGCTGATTTTTATCACTGCTTACTTGATAGGACTCCTGCAATGTTTCTAATTCGCCCTGCAGCTCCAAGCTGAAATTTTTAAAATGATCTGCCCTAGTAGTGATTTCATTAATTATTTCAGTGAGCTTCATTATCTCACATTCCTTCTCTTTTAAAAGGCAGTGGGCTTCTTCTAACTCCTTACGTTTTAGTATACTTTGACGTCGTAATTCATCACATAAATATAACAGGACAGGCCATAATTCAAAAATTATAAAATCACGCCTTTTTGTGTCCTTTGTGTTAGAGAAGCTGTCTGTGAGTTCATAGACTTTACCTTCCATATTCCACGTCATTTGCTAAACGACTGGCCTGGCTTTTAAGGTTTTAAGGTATGACTCTAGACTAGCTTCAATATGCAACTTTCCTTTTACATATCCCACTATTTTGATTTGCGCTATGTGTCTCATTAAGTTTTGTATTTTTGCTACATCCGTTTGGATATTAGGATCACCACTAGGGGCTGACCCCCGACAAACACTAACAACAGAAAATTCACTTTGACCAGACATTTTGGTTCCGAGGAAAAATTTTCTCCAAAAAGTAATAAACAGTAATTTTATATAAAATATTATTTATGTCACCACAATAACTATGATTGATCCTGTGGTAAACAGGAGATC
>BLSH010417060.1:122722-141435 GCA_018402905.1 Glandirana rugosa
CCGGCCCACCCTCCACCAATTCATGTCAGCCTATTCATGAAGAGAGCTTAAGCATTGTGTACCATCTAAAAAGAGATTTTGCATGTAAGTAAAAATGAGTTTAAACACATCAAAATAGGAGAACTGTATCGTCTGTAGGTTAACAATAAAGTGCTATAACTAGTGAATGAATGGACGTCATTTCATTGCCAATGTAAACATTTCATAACCACGAGACAGATTAACAGTATAAAAAACCAATGTTTAAAATATCTTTGCAGAATGTTTGAAACACATAAATTTTTCATAATTATGAGGGGTAATCGTCACTTCATTATACTTCATTATACGATATGAATAAGTCATATGTGACGAGAATGGAACTTGGCTAGCAGATGCATAAGCGTCATTTCGGGGAAATTACATGTTTTGGTCAAACTTGCTTAGCTGGTGGGAAATGTGTGTGAGAACATCTGTATACAACTTTTAACTAGTTTGAAATGGCTGCTGTAAATCAAAATGGAACTGAATAAGTATAGCATATTACTTCATATTACTTCACTGCTAATGGGGAGTATTAATACTTTTTAAATACACAAAGTTTGTAAGACGTTTCTATAAAATTTGTAACCAAAAAATATGACAATTAGACAGAGCACCAATACTTTACAAATGTAACCGTTACTTTACTGCAGGTAAGTAAGTGATCAATATCGTGAAATAACAATTGGATGTCTGCTATGTCAAGAGGATAAAACTACACAAATTTGAGTAAAAATGAATGTACGTTTTAGAGAAAAATCTACCATGTGTTACGAATTCGAGAGAAGTACTTATCCGACTGTACTTAACCACCTCCCACCCGGCCACTGTATATATACGGCTGGGTGGGAGCTCCCCATTCTGACAGGAGGTGTATGTATGTCCTGCAGAATGGGGGCTCGCAGCACGGCCACGCGGCACGCTGCGGCTCAATTCTGTGATCATTATGATCACAGGATCCAGCTGAGCAGAGATCGGGATATGGGCGCAGTGATTGGCCCTCCCGATCATGTGACGGCTGTGTGCTCAGTGCAGGGGGGGGGAGGGGGGAAGCTGCAGCTATGTGACAGCTCTCTGCATGATGATGATTCCATGCAGAAAGCTCTCACAGATCGCCCCCCCCACACAGTGCACCAAGCACCACTGATACCCCTGTCCCCATACACATCAGTGTCCCCATAAAACAGTCCCCAAAACATCTGTATGTCCCCCATCACATCTGTCACCATACACAAAACATCTGTCACAGTCCCCAAAACATCTGTATGTCCCCGTCACATCTGTCACAGTCCCCAACACATCTGTCTGTCCCCGTCACATCTGTCACAGTTCCCAAAACATCTGTCTGTCCGCCAACACCAAATAAACCCTGATTCGGGTTATTTTTACCAAAGAAATGTAGCAGTATCATTTTTGGTCAAAATTTATGAAGAGAAATTACTTATTTGCAAAATTTTATAACAGAAACCAAGAAAAATGCATTGTTTTTGAAAATTTTCAGTATTTTTTAATTTATAGCGCAAAAAATAAAAAACCCAGGGGTGATTAAATACCACCAAAAGAAAGCTCTATTTGTGTGAAAAAAATGATAAAAATGTCATATGGGTACAGTGTCACATGACCGCGCAATTGTCATTCAAACTGCAACAGCGCTGAAGGCTGAAAATTGGTCTGGGAAGGAAGGGGGTTTAAGTGCCCAGTATTGAAGTGGTTAATAATAAACAATAGTTCAATAATTCATATTTGCAAAAACAATTCAAATCAAGGAAAAACTAGTCAATATAATTACACTTTTAAAAGTAGTTATTGGTCTATTGTGATAATTACCAAAGTTCAATATGGCTGCAACTTTCCAAAACGGGGCGGTGTTTTGAGTCCTTAGAGTTTCAAAGCAGGAAGTGTAGAGGAGTCCTTATGAGCATGGAGGGTGTATGAATGGATAGAGGTGTGGATGTGATGGACCGGATGTCTGTTGGGGTGTGTATCCGACCATCCTTTGGGAACCTGTCTCTGACCTTTTATTTTATTCAATACAATACTCTCATAAAAATATTCCTAACCTGGCCCATAAAGAGGGACGTCAATTTCATTGGGTGAGGAGTTAATCTCCAACCGGTTAGGACGTCCCTTTTGAGTAACTTGTCACTGCCCCTAGAACCACCCGGGATCATCTTACAGCAGAAATGTTTAATTTAAACTATTTGTTTTAAGTATTTCTTATCAAATGTTATATTTTTGTACTATGCCTCCGACTATATTATTGGAAATGTATCTTCTAATATTTAAAATTGATGGTCACCAGTATGATAGAAGGGTAAAATTAATACCGCATAAATTGATTGAATATGAATATCTATATCACGCTTGTGGATGCTATGATTGAAACACATTCTATATCTAGACATATTTTTGTATACATGGTTAAGATATATAATTATATCATTAACAATCATTGGATATACTTGAAACAATTCTTATTCTAATATGCTTTACATCAAACTAATATATAGGTTTTTGTCTTATCACAGAATTATCATCAGTAGATGCAAAATCATAACCGTATCTACAACCAGAAATATACTTTATAACTTGAATGACTTATAATCATATGTATCTTGAAACTTCCCTGGGTTAAACAATTCTTTAGAAAGAAAATGTTTAAAATGAACCCTGGGACATCCTTTGCGGATACTATGATTAAAACACATTCTATATCTAGACATATTTTTGTATACATGTTTAAGATATATATATTTATATCATTAGCAATCATTGGATATTCTTGAAACAATTCTTATTCTAATAGACTTTACATCAAAATAATATATAGATTTTTTTGTCTCTGAATCATCCCTGGGTTAAACACATATTCACAAGTGTTTGGACATCCTTCAACTTGTTTAGATAGAATCTAACTAGATAACTAGTTATTGGGGTTTTCTATTGGGGTGAAACAATGGTGGCTTAATTAAGTCTGTAACTTGCAACAATCAACTTCTTTAAGGACAATGGGAGACTTTAAGTATTCAATTCGTCCAAACATAGGCCATTTCTTGATCTCCCAGGTCTTTGTTGAAATCTCCATTCTGTGATCAAGATTGTTTGTAGATTTTAACAAGGTGATAAATGGCATTATATTCTGTTCTGAGATTCACATGAGTGATGACCTAAGGTTGGCCCTCTGCTTTGAAAGCCTAAACTTACAATTTCTAATATGGAGTTATGAACCTATATATATATGTCGTAGTTCTGACAAGGAGAAGCAGAGATCGGATAGTAACTGACAGTGTTTTGTTTACAATTGTGACCAGCTGTGGATTGGACACGACCAGTCACGTGGTAAACCGCCTATTTCAATGGCTGTTTACCATGATCGGGGAAGGGCTACGTACAAGGGACATCCCGCCCCCACCTCGCCGCGGTGTGCGCCTCCAATCCTGTACACAAATGTGATCGGCTGTGATTAGACACAGCAAATCATGTGGTAAACAGCCAATTTTTTTGGCTGTTTAACCTGATCGGGGATGGCCTCTGTCCGGGGGACACAGGCTACTCGCGATCACCGCGCTGCGCCCTCCCGCAGTCGTGTCAGCTTGTTATCCTGCTGCACATCATATGACGCCCAGTCAGGATAACTGAACCACTTCCTGGCCGTCATTCTGTATACGGCGGTAGGGAAGTGGTTAAGGTGTACATTTTTGAAGATAGATTCCCCACATCTAGCTTTAAAAAGATCTTCTGAAAGACTTCAAAGGTATATTTAAGGTTTTTAGGGTAGCTCAGGTTAAAAGCATAAATTAGTCACATAATCATTCTTTCTGATACAAAATGAGAGTGCTATGTGAAAAAATACCCTATACCAATATGCCTGTTGTTCCTGCCAATGCAGCGTAAACTTACGGTATATTTGTTTTTGAAATGTATTAACATAGTGCAAAGCGGGCGGGGCTTTATGTTACATAATCGAACATTGAATGTCCAATATCTCAAAAACCGAACAAACAGAAAGTTTGTTTTTGCGGGACAAATCAGCACAAATGGTATAATTGTTTTTAAAATGTAATAACATGTGGTGCAAAGTGTGAGAGGTTTCATCAAATATAATGCACAATATCTCTGAAACCAACCCAGCACATACGTTCGTTTTTGCAGCACAAATCAGCATAGATGCAGTGCAAACGAATGCTATCTTTGTATTTAAATTTTAATAACATTGGGTGCAAAGTGGGCGGGGCTTGACGTTATATCATCTGAATCCCGTTATGCCAAAAACCAAACCACATGAAACCTTTATTTTTGTGGCACAAAATAGTTTTTAAGCCTAACAGCCGGCTGTGTTCTGCCAAATGCAGTAAACGCAATCTTTGCGTGTGCGCACAAGTGATTTGACTCAATAGGTGAATACAACGGAGGTATAGTTGTGCTCATAAATTTACATAACCTGGCAGAATTTATAATTTCTTGGCCATTTTCAGAGAATATGAATGAAAACACAAAAACATTTCTTTCACTCGTGGTTAGTGTTTGGTCTTTTTAAGTCATAATGACAACAGCAACTACCCAAATGGCCCTGAACAAAAGTTTACATACTCTGGTGATTTTGGCCTGATAACATGCACACAAGTTGACACAAAGGGGTTTGAATGGCTATTAAAGGTAACCATCCTCACCTGTGATCTGTTTGCTTGTAATTAGTGTGTGTGTATAAAAAGTCAATGAGTTTCTGGACTCCTGACAGACCCTTGCATCTTTCATCCAGTGCTGCACTGACGTTTCTGGATTCTGAGTCATTGGGAAAGCAAAATAATTGTCAAAAGGATCTGCGGGAAAAGGTAGTTGAACTGTATAAAACAGGAAAGGGATATAAAAAGATAGCCAAGGGATTGAGAATGCCAATCTGCAAACTCTAATCAAGAAGTGGAAAATGAGGGGTTCTGTTGAAACCAAACCACGGTCAGGTAGACCAACTGAAATTTCAGCCACAACTGCCAGGAAAATAGTTTGGGATGCAAAGAAAAACCCATAAATAACTTCAGGTGAAATACAGGACTCTCTGAAAACATGTGGAGTGGCTGTTTCAAGATGCACAATAAGGAGGCACTTGAAGAAAGATGTGCTGCATGGTTGAGTCACCAGAAGAAAGCCATTACTATGCAAATGCCACAAAGCATTCCACTTACAATATGCCGAACAGCACAGAGACAAGCCTCAAACCTTCTGGCACAAAGTCATTTGGTGTGATGAGACCAAAATTGAGCTTTTTGGCCACAACCATAAACACTACATTTGGAGAGGAGTCAACAAGTGATGAAAGGTACACCATTCCTACTGTGAAACACGGAGGTGGATCGCTGATATTTTGGGGATGTGTGAGCTACAAATGCACAGGAAATTTGGTTAAAATTGATGGCAAGATGAATGCAGTATGTTATCAAAAATACTGGAGGAACATTTGCACTTATCAGCCAGGAAGCTACGCATGGGACGTACTTGGACATTCCAACATGACAATGATCCATAACACAAGGCCAAGCCGGCCTGTCATTGGCTACAGCAGAATAAAGTGAAGGTTCTGGAGTGGCCATCTCAGTCTCCTGACCTCAATATCATTAAGCCACTCTGGGGAGATCTCAAACGTGCAGTTCATGCAAGACAGCCCAAGAATTTCCAGGAACTGGAGTTTTTTTGCCAAGAGGAATGGGCAGCTTTACCATCTGAGAAGATAAAGAGCCTCATCCACAAATACCACAAAAGACTTCAAGCTGTCATTGATGTTAAAGGGGGCAATACACGGTATTAAGAACTGGGGTATGTAATCTTTTGATCAGGGTCATTTGGGTAGTTTCAGTTGTCATTATGATTTAAAAAGAGTAAACACCGTTGATCGATAATAAATGGCTTCAGCCAAACACTAAGCATGAGTGAAAGAAAAGTTTTTGTGTTCTCATTCATATTCTCTGAAAAATGGCCAAGTAATCAAATTCTGAAAGGGTATGCAAACTTATGAGCACAACTGCATGTCCATTTATTATAAATATATTAATGGGCAAATAAAATAAACATTTTGGATGGTACGTTAAGCAACATTTAAAGCATGTGAACAATAATTTGTTCAATGTTCATTCTTACCTTTCATTGCCGTTGCATAGTGACTTTGAAAAATTCTTTTCACTGGTGGCCCCAAATGTATGGGAACTGCAGGTTTTCAAAGTTCCAAAAGACATCAAACGCTTTAAAAATATACAGCCTCAAACCTCGTGTGGTTGCACATTATGCAAACATGTGTGTCCCATAATTTAAGTCAAATGAAAAGATATTTTTTTTGTTAGTAAATGTAACTTAATTAGAATATGGAAATGCACATACTTTAAACGTTTTGTCTAGATTACTCAATATTATACATTATTTTTGTAAATGTAAAAGGTGTGTTTTAAGAACTAATAAAAAATTAAGTAAGGTACTTATAATATCAGAGTAAATTAATTAACATTTGTTTATTTGTTGAAAATGATAACATTTTTATGTTAAAATTACAAGCCAACAGAATCATTTTTATCAGTGCAGTGATTGATCTGGTTAGTTATGTTGGACTGCTATTATTTTGAACACAACTGAATATGGAGTACCTGTAATTTGTACTGTATGTTTAATGCAGCAGAGACTTTCTTACAACAATAATCCAGATACAATAAAATGTTATTAAAAGTTTACTACATACATCTGCAACAGTAAAAAAAAAAAAATAATAATCAGGAAAGAACAGAGCAGGGACAATTGTCTCTGTTTCATAGCTGGTGGTGCTGTAATAAATGTCTATTACTTGGCATATATGTGTCCTCAGTGAGAAGTGTACCTGCTGGGTGCTGGCAGACAGAAGGTGGCACAGTGTGTCCAGATTGTACAGAACTGCAATGTATGTCTGTAGCTTGGTACATATGTGTCCTCGGTCAGGAGAGTTGTACCCACTGGGAGTCAGCGTGGAAGATGGTGCAGTATAGATAGGACAGCTGTGTTCGGAGTTGGGCAGAGCCTGCAAGGTGCTGACTCAGTGGAGTCTCCTTCATCTGGACACTGCTCAGATCAAACCTAGGGAACCGACTGCACAGAGCGCAGAGAGAAAGTCAGTATAATGCGTGTCATAACTGAACAGTGTATAAAAAGAATATGATTGGTAGTTATAAGCAAAACAGACAGCTCTTCAGTCAGACCTTCACATTCAAGGTGCCCAAAGCTTCTTCATGTAATAGACCAGTGATCTCCAAGCTGCAGATTGGGGGGCCAGATGGCACTATTACTTACACTGACATTAACAATGGGGCACTATTCTTGTTACCGACATCAACAAGGGCACTATACATTCCACTGACACCAACAATGCAGCACTATTCTTTCCACTGAGATCAATGATGGGGTACTTTTCCCTGCCAGGGCTGGTGCTACCACTAGGCGGACTAGGTAGCTGCCTAGGGCGCACTGCCATCTAGGGCACCCGGCCGCTTGCGATCCTACTCCCTACTAACTCTCAACAGGCAGCCGCCCCAGTCCCGTGTCCCTCCGTACATAGTGTCAGAGGAGAGGCGCAGCAGCGGCGGAGGACTGTGTCTGTATCCGGACTGTCGATGAATGGAGGAAACATGATATCCCCTGCTGCTGCGTGGCTCTGATCATCAGTGAGTCAGTGGTCTGTCTGTCTCAGTCTCACCGCACGTGGTCACATCACCACCAGTCAGTGATCGAAGTTGAACATTGTGGTCCCCATACGACCGTGACCGTCCTACAGCCAGCAAGCACCTCTGCCTGCTCTGCCTCTCTGCCCAGTGCCCATACGCCACTTTCACGCGATTCCTAATCCTGTGCCCCTATAATGGAGGCCGCTCTCCCTCTGGCCTGTCCTGAACAAAGGCAGCATGCGTCAGTCAGTGGAATCACTTAAGTGCAGCGGCGGGCCGCACTTGGTGACAGGTGGAAGCCTGGAGGAGGCATCGAGGCAGGAAGAATTTGAAAATCGTTTGATCCTTGCAGAGCCCCAGACCGTCACTTGGTGAGTAAAACTAAACACTGAGATTGCATTATGGCATGCAAATGTATATATAGTGTGCGTATAAAGACTGATCTGCCAATCACACTGATGTGTGTGTACCGAGGCCCCCCCCCCGCCCCCCCGGTGAGGCTGCAGTTATGAGCACTGGAGAGGCTGCATTTGTGGGTTCTGGTGAGACTGCATTTATGGGCGCTGGTGAGGCTGCATGTATGGGTGCTGGTGAAGCTGCATTTATGAGCGCTGGTGAGGCTGCATGTATGGGTGCTGGTGAAGCTGCATATATGGGCGCTGGTGAGGCTGCATATATGGGCGCTGGTGAGGCTGCATGTATGAGTGCTGGTGAAGCTGCATTTATGGGCGCTGGTGAAGCTGCATTTATGGACTCTGGTGAGGCTGCATTTATGGGTGCTGGTGAGGCTGCATTTATGGCGCTGGTGAGTCTGCATGTATGGGTGCTGGTGAAGCTGCATTTATGGGCGCTGGTGAAGCTGCATTTATGGGCTCTGGTGAAGCTGCATTTATGAGTACTGGTGAGGCTGCATTTATGGGCGCTGGTGAGGCTGCATTTATGGGTGCTGGTGAGGCCAGGGGTGGAGCCGGGGGGGGGGGGGGGGCAAAAAGAGGTTTCACTTAGGGTGTCAAAAATCCTTGCACCAGCCCTGTTCCTTCCATTGATAACAATTATAGAACACCATTTCTCTCCCTAATATCAAAGATGCTATTGTTTTCTCACACTGAGGCCAGGACATTTTCTACTCCCAACGGTCCGTCCCCATAAAGTCTGAAGGGCAGTAAACTGGCCCCCTTTGGTTAGAAAGTTTGGAGATCCCTGTATTAGACAATTGTCACAGCAGACACCAGCTCACCTGTCACAGCAGACACCGGCTCATGTTCACCTGTCCCAGCAGACACCGGCTCACGCTCACCTGTCACAGAAGACACCGGCTCACGCTCACCTGTCACAGCAGACACCAGCTCACACTCACCTGTCACAGCAGACACCGGCTCATGTTCACCTGTCCCAGCAGACACCGGCTCATGCTCACCTGTCCCAGCAGACACCGGCTCAAGTTTACCTGTCACAGCAGACACCGGCTCATGTTCACCTGTCCCAGCAGACACCGGCTCATGTTCACCTGTCACAGCAGACACCGGCTCATGTTCACCTGTCACAGCAGACACCGGCTCATGTTCACCTGTCCCAGCAGACACCGGCTCATGTTCACCTGTCCCAGCAGACACCGGCTCATGTTCACCTGTCCCAGCAGACACCGGCTCATGTTCACCTGTCACAGCAGACACCGGCTCATGTTCACCTGTCCCAGCAGACACCGGCTCATGTTCACCTGTCACAGCAGACACCGGCTCATGTTCACCTGTCACAGCAGACACCGGCTCATGTTCACCTGTCCCAGCAGACACCGGCTCATGTTCACCTGTCACAGCAGACACTGGCTCATGCTCACCTGTCCCAGCAGACACCGGCTCATGCTCACCTGTCACAGCAGACACCGGCTCACGCTCACCTGTCCCAGCAGACACCGGCTCATGTTCACCTGTCCCAGCAGACACCGGCTCATGTTCACCTGTCACAGCAGACACCGGCTCATGTTCACCTGTCCCAGCAGACACCGGCTCACGCTCACCTGTCACAGCAGACACCAGCTCAAGCTCACCTGTCACAGCAGACACCGGCTCACGCTCACCTGTCACAGCAGACACCGGCTCATGCTCACCTGTCACAGCATACACCGGCTCATGCTCACCTGTCACAGCATACACCGGCTCATGCTCACCTGTCACAGCAGACACCGGCTCATGCTCACCTGTCACAGCAGACACCGGCTCACGCTCACCTGTCACAGCAGACACCGGCTCATGATCACCTGTCACAGCAGACACCGGCTCATGCTCACCTGTCACAGCAGACACCGGCTCACGCTCACCTGTCACGCCACACACTGGCTCACCTGTCTGCAGAAAGCGATGCTGCAAATGCTTTGCTCACAAAGTTGGCACTTGTAAAGCCAGCTCCTAGGGGAGATTCACCTGTCACCCGCTGCTGGATGAGGCCATTCAGGATGCTCACAGCCTGGTGATGTGATACATCATGTGACGTGCACAGATTGAGGACGGCATATAGTATCGGCTCTATGAAGCGGCTGACAATGCGAACTCCTCCTGGGTGGAGCACACAGTTATCACATTATCTTACAGGATCACTAAATAAGTACAATACATAATAATAAATAAACATAAATACTAAATCCTTACACATATGTAGAATCGCACACACCAGCAGCCATATCAGACACTGCACTGTTTGCAAGCTGCTGTCTTAGGCCAAACATGGAAACAAAACAACAGTGGGTCTAAGTTGTGTAGCTTTCTGTTCAGAAATTTCGCTACTCCAATATTAAATCCTGATCCTAATTTTTAAAGGCCAAATGATCCCTTGCAGTGAGGATGTGCCCATACTGCAGGGGGTAATAGCTTGTTTTGTCCAGGGGAGAGGAGAAACAGTTTTGCTTACCTGATCCTCCGCTCTCCCAGCAGATAGCGCTCCCCCACGATCCAGGCAGTGGGATGTCCCTCAGCATCCTCACATACAGAGGAGGGCTAAGGACCCTGCTCTGGTCAGGGACAGGGCTAGCTGCAAGGGGGAACAAAGGATCAGGTAAGTATATTTAGTTTTATTGTTCCCCTAGGCATACAGTAGACAAGCAACTCTTACAGTTCAGACACAGCCCCACTGCAGGGGATCGTTTATTAGCCTGGAGTTGGTCTTGGGATACAGAAATCTCTGGAAATATTGACACATTTATGAAGTTTACTGACAATCTAATACCTATCACAGCAGTGACTTTTCTGTGTGTATGCTGCCATATAAGGTGATCTGCCTTGGAACTAGCATTACCCAATGACAATGGCATAGCTCCCAACTTACAGAGATGGGAAAGAGGGATACCTATTAAAGTATGCATTCATAGGCCACACCCCCTGCCACGCCCCCTTACAAGGAGAATTAAAGTGGATGTAAACCCTCACATATACTCAATGAAGTGAACAGCCTCAGATGATACACAGGGATGAAACAAATCTCCCTACATAAGTTTTACATGTATATCTGCAGTCTTCACCTTTATATACTGTTTAGAAAGTGCACATTGTGTTAGGAGATTTTCTCTTCCTGGTTAACACTGCAGTGAAGCCTGGGCATACAGCCAAGACAGCTGATTGGAGCAAAGGCACACACCTCCTCTCCTCATAGGTAGAGATTTTCAGCTCTGTTCGTTGAATCGTTCAGCACTGTGCTAATTTATAGCTCCCTCCCCAACACAAAACTCTTTTATCATATGTGACAGAGAATTTGTCAGGAGTTATCAGGCTGATAACAGAAGAACGGGGTAGGAGACAGCTGCGGGACATAGTGCTTTGAAGAGAGATAACAAAACACTACATATACATGTGCCCAGCTCAAATTTCATGAATCGGGTTTACATCCACTTTAATACACAAAAAATGATTGGTTAAACCCAAAAGTGCTTCTTTTTTTTACCATTACTATTCCTTTATATTAGCGTTTGAAATGCACAAATGCAACAATTTAGAGATTGAATGAAAAGGTATAACACTGTAAAACACTTGCTGATAGATAAATCATATATTTTTAATACAGATACATACAGTATCTCACAAAAGTGAGTACACCCCTCACATTTTTGTAAATATTTTATTCTACCTTTTCATGTGACAACACGGAAGAAATGACACTTTGCTACAATGTAAAGTAGTGAATGTACAGCTTGTATAACAGTGTAAATTTGCTGTCCCCTCAAAATAACTCCACACACAGCCATTGATGTCTAAACCGCTGGCAACAAAAGTGAGTACACCCCTAAGAGAAAATGTTCAATATGGGCCCAATTAGCCATTTTCCCTCCCCCGGTGTCATGTGACTCGTTAGTGTTACAAGGTCTCAGGTGTGAATGGGGAGCAGGTGTGTTAAATTTGTTGTTATTGCTCTCACTCTCTCATACTGGTCACCGGAGGTTCAACATGGCACCTCATGGCAAAGAATTCTCTGAGGATGTGAAAAAAAGGTTGTTGACATACACTGATATTTTGTGCTGAGTGTTCCCTTCCCTTATTCCCGAAATGTCCGGATTTAAACGCATTGTGCAATAGAAAGGGCTCTAGTGATAAAGCGAAAAGAAGGGGCGATAGCGGGCATCCCTGTCTCGTTCCATTCACTATGTTAAAGGGGTCTGAAAGAATTCCATTGACTTTTACTTGGGCCGTTGGATTAGAGTAGAGTTTAGAAATCCATTGAATCATATTATCTCCCAAAGGAAGATGCCAGGTGTCTGGGTTGTAGAAGCTGTGTCTATCAAATTAAGGGCCTTAGTGGTGTTGTCCCTAGCTTCCCTAGAAGGAATGAAACCTGCTTGATCTACATGATCAAATCTCTTGTAGCTGGCTCGCTAGTCTGGTTGCTAAGATCTTGGTGAAGAGTTTAAGATTCAGGTTTAGGAGGGAAACGGGTCTATAGCTGGCACAGGCAGATGGGTCCTTTCCTTCCTTAGCTATCATTGATATATGTGCTTTCAGGGTGTCCCTAAGAAAACGCGTATCTAAACCAAGTGAGTTAAATAGCCTCACCATATATGGGCCTAGAGTCGGGAGAAAGGACTGATAATATTGCGTTGTGAAGCCATGAGGGCCAGTTGCTTTTCCTGGCTTCATCTCGCCTACTGCCTGCTGTAGTTCCTCCTGGGTAATAGGGGCTTCTAGTTCTTCCCAAACTGCTGCGGGAAGCTGAGGGAGTTGGGACAAGGTGATGTACTCCTCCATTGAGGCTTGGGAGGTTATCTGTCGGGGGCCACCAGGCCATTTCATGTGGCCCTCGCACCCAGGACTTTTTTTCAGCTGTTAAGTGATGGAACTCTGTTATGCCTCCTCCGGCTCTCACCCTGCGTTCCCCGTTGTCACCTGTAAACACCGAAGCCCTGTCCTACACTCATGGAGGTTTAGTGTGGGGCATCACGTGGTAGGCAACACTGATCTCCATCTGTGCCTGGGTGCACAGATGCTGGCCAATGATCTTCCTGCAAGTTAGAGAGAGGGACGGAGCCACCTACACTGCTGGGCGGTACTAGAGTGGGCAGGGTAGGTAAGATCCGAGCAAGCTTTTTTGTGTGAAGTAACTGGCCTCAGGTGATACACAGAGATGAAACAATTCCTCCCACATAAGTTGTACTTGTTTATCTGCAGTGTTCACATCTGTTCAAAGTCCAGAAATATAAAGGTTGTCTGAGAGTTCAGAAAAAAAGAGGGAGGAGCTGTTTGGAGGGAAGAGACACACCTCCTTTACACAACACACAGGAACAGAGCTGAGGCTGTCATTCTGCTGGAGCCCCGTCACCGTATTTCTCTTGGTGTTAGGAAAACTTGTCAGAAGTGATTCATGCTGATAGCAGAGAAATGACGCAGTAGACAGAAATGACACTTAGTGGCTCTGCATTGAGACAAGTACACAGTATAGAGGGACATGCTTTTTTCGTATTTCATATCTGAGGTTTACAACCACTTTAAGGCATTTCATTTTTTATAAAGCTGCGTCCTCCAAAAGGCTGGCCTAGGTAGTGTAGGGAATCACTTACTTCCGTCCTGGAGCTCCACAGGGATTGTGGCCCTCACAAGGGACCCATCCCTCAATGCCTTGGTCAGGCTACCTTGTTGGTGGCACTGAGGCCCATCATCCTCGGGATCACACTGGTACTCCGGCCTTATGACACTGCTGTGACCAAGGAGCCCCGTCAGCCTATAGGAGACACAGACACAAGATGGTTATGTACATGGGGGGGTCAAATACAATGTCAAAGGATCAGCCTCTATACAAAGCCCGGTGCAGTCTTACCTGGGCAGTGGCACGGCAGACACCAGGCTGTACACCACACACCACTCTGGCAGGTGACCCCGAATTTCTGCACACACGGCGGGCAGTTGTGATGGCAAACAGCACAGGAAGATAATGTGAGCCCCTCTGACCAGCTTCACATTGTCATAGAAACATTGAACACCCCGATCCTGGAGATCTCCTGTGGAGGGGGGGGGGGGGGTGAGACACGTCAACTCCAAACTGCAACATGGAACATCACCCCCACCACAGAGGTCTAAAACTGAAGAACACAGAACTGGAATTTTATTAGCTACTGTGGACACAGCAAACTGTAGATTCTACTACACTGGTAAAATCTTTCGACCCCTTTAAGAACGTAATTTTAGCTGTGCCAAGTCTACAGGGTACAGGTTTTCATGCCATCACTACCATAGCTGAGCTCACCTTCAATGTCTACTTACGGAGGGTCTCTGGCCGGCGGGTGGACACACTGATGCCATCAGCGTGAATGTCTGTCAGGTCAAGAAGACAACGGACCAGTTGCTTCCCCAGATGACCACCACCAATGACACCGACATGGAATCCCCGAGACATCTGCAAAGCCTGCCTGTGAGGGGACACAGCAACGTTCTTAGTATTTAGGGCAGAATTGCTCAATGTACCTGATATAGAGGGCCTCAAGTGCGGGTGCCTGACATCAGCAAAGGGCAACACATAATACTCAATAAATTGCATGCTAACAAAAGCAAATATACAGAGACGGTCAGAGACTAGGGGAATGCTACAGTAGATGGTCAGAGACTAGGGGAATGCTACAGTAGATGGTCAGCAACTAGGGGAATATTACAAGAGATGGTCAGAGACTAGGGAGATGCTAAAAGAAATAGTCAGAGGCAACAGGAATGCAACAAGAGATGGTCAGAGACTAGGGGAATGATACAAGAGATGGTCAGAACCAATGAGAATACTAGAAGAGATGATCAGAGACTAGGGCAATGCTACTACAAGAGATGGTCAGAAACTAGGGGAATGCTACAAGAGATAGAGATTACAGGAATGCTACAAGAGATAGTCAGAGACATCAGGACTGCTGCAACAGATAGTCAGACATATTATAAGTGGGGTTCAGAGACTACTGGAGTTATACAAGAGATTATCGAAGACTACACGCATGCTACAGGAGATGGCCAGGTACTGCAGGCATAGGATGAGTTGTTGGAGAATGTGAACATGCTTCAGTAGACCATCATAGACTGGAGACACATTATATGAGATTACTGCTATTGCAGCCCCCCTAAAATGACCTGTGCCAGTGTTCCATGCTAGCAGACACCACGAGGCAGAGGAGCAAGATGTCAGAGGGTGCTCGTGTATTCCCAGCGCTGACCTGGTTCTGCAGGAGGGGACACTTGTGGACACCGGTGTCTGGTTGGAGCATCATGGGGATTCGCCCTCGGGGTGATCGTGGGATGGAGCGACTGTGCCTGCTGTGTCCAGAATGCTGGATACCGACCGCGGTGGTCAGTGCCTGGATCCGGTGCGGTAATTGTGGCGAACCGCTCAACCGGCTTGCATACAGCCAGCAGGAGCCACAGTACTACAACGTGGACCCGAACTCAGGACTGCGTCGTGTGCAGCCGCGGAAATCCCGGAAAGCCGGAGCAGGCCTGGAATCACCTCTGAAAGGCGGGGTGGAATCTGAGCATGGTGACTCCCCTGCGAATACAAGTGACATAAAGGAAGAGGAGTCTGTCATGTCTGTGATTGTAAGCATTGCCCAGCAGGAACCAGCTAATGTCCCTGAAATGCTGGTCGCTTCTATGTCCCTTGCTAGCCCCTTCTGGAAGGAGCCAGCGCTTGAGGGGGGTGTACCCTCAGGTGAGCCAGAAGGGAAAGGCGAGGACAGGGCCATAGATTGGGTTTCCCCAGACGGCTAGCGGTCCCTGGAGAGATTAGCAGAGTGGTCATCTCCTAGCAGCAGCTCAGAAGAGGAATGGGAGACAGGAGGTCCCCAGGTCCTGGAGGTCCAGTCTGAGGGAGGAGAAGAGCCAGACTTTCCTGGGGAAATCGAAGAAGCTGCAGGAACTCCCATTAGAAGCAGACAACTTTTTCACAACAGACCTTCCACCACCCCGACCAGAGCAGCTGAGTACAAGCAGTGGGTCAAGAGGTCCCCCGGATGCTTGTGTCCTGCCCGGAAAAGGAAAGCCCAGAGAACTGCCCAGGTTTTCTCGATTCCAGCGGGCAGTTCAGCACAGAGTTGCTCTTGAGTGGGGTCTGGACTACCCTTATGTCCCTCCTGACACTATGGACATTGTGTAGAACTCCCGGGAAGAGCGGGAGGATGACCTAATGTGGGAGTACTTGCACATCCCCAAGCCGTTGTTGGTGCCTGGGTGCCAGAGTGTGAGGAGACCTGGACCCGCTTTGAGGACATTTGGAGGGAATGGCGGCTGGGGAGCGCAATCTATAAAGACCGAGTGATGATTGAGAAGGCAGGAAGGCCTGGAAGGAGTCACTTTGTCTCCATGAGGGAGGAAGGGGGCGAAAGGAGGAGACTGCCTGACCCACATTTCAATGCATGAGGCGGACTGTTGGGATGTACAGCCTACCATGGAATGGCCACATGAACTGCTGGAAGGTTGCAGTATTCGGTACCAGGGATCTATAGTTAGGTGTATAGTGTGTTGTGAATAGCCTTGTCCCATTTTGTTACCTTTTCCCCTTCCAAAATTGTATTGTATAAGATGCCCTTGCTCCTGGGCCCAGGAGCCCTTTCTTTCTAAATTTCCCAGCTAAGGGACTAGCTGGATTTTAGGGGGTGGGGGTGAGTGTAGCACCCTCTAGGTTGCTAGATGGAGGTACATGCTAGATACATGTAAAGACATGGATGAGCAAATTTGAGGTGGAGGAACTTGACTGGCCTGCACAGAGTCCTGACCTCAACCCAACAGAACACCTTTGGGATGAATAAGAGTGGAGACTGTGAGCCAGGCCCTCTCGTCCAACATCAGTGCCCGACCTTACAAATGAGCTTCTGGAAGATTGGTCAAACATTCCCATAGACACACTCCTAAACCTAGTGGACAGACTTCCCAGAAGAGTTGAAGCTGTAATAGCTGCAAAGGATGGGCCAACCCAATATTGAACTCTACAGACTAAGACTGGGATGCCATTAAAGCTCATATGCGTGTAAAGGCAGGCAAACCAAGACTTTTGACAATATAGTGTATGCAACTAGTGCAGGTACCTAGATTTGTCCTCATATCAGCCACATGCAGGGTCGCCACCAGGGGGGTACAGGCAGTACTGTTGTAAGGGGCCCCCAGTGTCTCAAGGGGCCCTTACAACAAAAAATTTAGCAGTCTTTAACATTGGAGTCTATGGGAGGGGGACACCCGGTTTGGGGACACCGTTCCCTCGAACCATAGCCGATAAAAATAACATGGGTCACATAGAGAGGGCCCCCTGGGCAACAACTGGTCCAAGTTTGGGACCTCCAGCACCTATGGTTCGGCCGTAGCGGGCCCTCAAAATGACCAGTCATTGACCTGCAATTGCCAGATGAATTTCGGACTTAACCTGTTCCTTACCGAGTCATTGTGAAATTACGTGGGCAGGAACCTCTCGTCGATCCGGGCCGACGTCATATGACGTCGGCCGCTTCTCGCCACTACTGCAGGCCCCTCAAAATGACCAGTCATTGACCTGCAATTGCCAGATGAATTTCGGACTTAACCTGTTCCTTACCGAGTCATTGTGAAATGACGTCGGCAGGAACCTCTCGTCGATCCGGGCCGACGTCATATGACGTCGGCCGCTTCTCGCCACTACTGCGGGCCCCTGGGCGGGATCACGGATCGATCGTCTGCCGGGGGGTCGTGTCCCCCCCCCCCCCGATCGGGGTAAAGAGCCAATAAAATTGGCTCTTTACCACGTGACTGGCTGTGTCCAATCACAGCCGGTCACTACCAATCTCCACGTGCACGCCGCTCGTGCGCGCGGCGATCGGGGCTGAGGCTTGTCCCTCGGACAAAGCCCAGCTCCGATCAGTGTAAAGAGCCAATGTAAACAAACCGCGGTAACGAGCTGTTACCGCGGTTCTCCCTGTCACACACCGATCGTGTGTGACAGGGAGATTGCGGTAACAGCTCGTTACCACCTACTGTACACCAAGCACACTGATCACCCCCCCAATAAAGAGGACCTGTCACCACCCCATCAAAGTACCTGTCACAGCCGATCAGAGTACCTGTCACCTGTCTATCAAAGTACCCGAGTACCTGTCACCTGTCCATCAGAGTACCCGAGTACCTGTCACCTGTCCATCAGAGTACCCGAGTACCTGTCACCTGTCCATCAGACTACCCGAGTACCTGTCACCTGCCCATCTGAGTACCCGAGTACCTGTCACCATCCCATCTGAGTACCCGAATACCTGTCACCATCCCATCAGAGTACCCGTCACCAACCCATCAAAGTACCTGTCACAGCCGATCAGAGTACCTGTCACCTGTCTATCAAAGTACCCGAGTACCGGTCACCTGTCCATCAGAGTACCCGAGTACCTTTCACCTGCCCATCTGAGTACCCGAGTACCTGTCACCTGTCCATCAGAGTACCCGAGTACCTGTCACCTGTCCATCAGAGTACCCGAGTACCTGTCACCTGCCCATCTGAGTACCCGAGTACCTGTCACCATCCCATCTGAGTACCCGAATACCTGTCACCATCCCATCAGAGTACCCG
>BLSH010417060.1:141873-155911 GCA_018402905.1 Glandirana rugosa
ATAGAAACCGTTTTTATTGGGTTTATCCACATATAATAAACCAGACACACTTTCAATATCTCAGATGTTCGATACCACGGTTAGTAGCTTTTAACTAGTGTGGACTACGTGACTACCGGATAGAGTAAAGAACTCCGGGTCTTTACAGTCCTTTCATGTTTATGGGGGGTTTACTGGGGTAAAACTTTTCATCTGTAAGGTTCCATAAATCATTCTTCGTACAGTTCAAAAAAATTCAACATAAAAAAAGGGTGTTAAGAACCCTTTTAATTCTTTAATGATAAACCAAAAAAAAAACGTGTTTTAACAATATGACGGTGCTCCCTGCATGTTGGACCTCTCTATGTGGCCAGGCTGTGAAAAAGTCTCACACATGTGGTATCGCCATACTCGGAGACAGTAGCAGAATGTATTTTGGGGTTTTAATTGGAAGTATGCATATGCTGTGTGTGAGAAATAACAATTTTGTGCAAAAAAAAAACCAAATAGTAATTTCTTAATTTTCCCAAGAATTGTGGGAAAAAAATACAACTTAAAAAAACTTGACATGCTTCTTACTAAATACCTTGGAATGTCTACTTTTCAAAATGGGGTCATTTGGGGGGTATTTGTACTTTCCTGACATTTCTGGGCCTCAAGAAATGAGATAGGCCATCAGTGCATCAGGTGTGATCAATTTTCGATGATTGGCACCATAGCTTGTAGACTCTATAACTTTCACACAGACCAAATAATATACACCTATTTGGGTTATTTTTGCCAAAGATAGGTAGCAGTATAGGTTTTGGCCCAAATTTATGAACAAATATTACTTATTTGCAAAATGTTATCACAGAAACTAAAAAAAAGTGTTTTTTTTTTCAAAATGTTCGCTCTTATTTCACTTATGTCGCAAAAACTAAAAAACCCACAGGTTCTTAAATACCACCAAAAGAAAGCTCTATTTGTGTGAAAATGTAGCATGACTGAGTAATTGTCATTCAAAGTGTGAGAGCGCTGAAAGCTGAAAATTGGTCTGGGCAGGAAGGGGGTATAAATGTCCTTTATTGAAGTGGTTAAAGTGGTTGTAAAGCTGCCCCCCCCCCCCCCCCGCCCAAAAAAAAACCTGCAAAGCAAAAGCATAATGAGCTAGTATGCAGCACATACTAGCTCATTATGAAACACTTACCTCGGAATGAAGCTGTTGCAGCAGTCTCGGCACACTGCTGTGACCGGCGACATCACTCTTCCGGGTCTGTGGCTCCGTCCAATCACAGCGCGGGCTTCAGCGCTGTGATTGGCAGAGACGCGCTGATGTCACTCCCGCGCATGAGCACGGGAGCCGTCATTTACAACACGTATAAAGAAGAAACGGCACCCTGGGCTACCCCGGGTGCCGATTCTTCAGTGCGCATGTGCCGATGATGTCGGCACATGCAGATACAGGGGCTATCTCCTAAACCGTACAGGTTTAGGAGATATTTACTGGACCTACAGGTAAGCCTTAGGCTACTTTCACGCTGAAGCGGCAGCCGCGGTAAAACCCCACTAGTTTTAGCAGAGTTTTACCAGCGATATGGGTCCGCTATGCGGGCAGGAGCACCGCACTTTTAACCCCCCACAAGGGGTTAAAAGTGCCGGGGCTCACCGCTCCCTTCACCGCCCCAAAGATGCTGCTTGCAGGACTTTTTGTAACGTCCTGCAAGCGCACCACCCCAGTGTGAAAGCACTCAGGGCTTTCACATCGGGGTGGATTGGGGGGGGATTTTTGAGACGCTTTACAGACGCTTTTTAGCTAAATAGCATCTGTAAAACGCTTCAGTGTGAAAGTAGCCTTATTGTAGGCTTACCTGTAGTTTAAAGTGGTTGTCATGACTTGACAACCACTTTAACATTGGAGTCTATGGGAGGGGGACACCTTGTTTTGTGGACACCGTTCCCCAAACCATAGCCGATAAAAATACCAAACTTGGGTCAAATAGAGAGTGCCCCCTGGGCAAAAACTGGTTCAAGTTTGGTACCTCCAGCACCTATGGTTCAGTTGTAATAGGTCCCCAAATTGACCAGTTATTAACTGGCAATTGTCGGGTGAATTTCGGACTTAACATTGGAGTCTATGGGAGAGGGGCACCCGGTTTGGGGACACCATTCTCCCGACTATACGCCATAAAAATACCAAACTTGGGTCACATGGAAAGCAACTGGTCCAAGTTTGGGACCTCCAGCACCTATGATTCGGTGTGGGGTCTTATTGCAAGCATCGGGTGAGGCTGTGCTGCCTGTGCACTGGATCCCCTTGGATCCCACACTAGCATGCATTGCACACTTCACTTCACTTGAATGGGTCATGCCTGGCAGGCTACACCTGGTAAGTGTGACAAGGTGTAGAATTCCTACTGTGGCTGCGACATGTGTGCACCCCTGGCCAGTGGGCGGATGTGGTGGGAGGGCCAGTGGATGGGCCCTGAGGAATGTTGGTGGTCAGACGGGGGGGGGGGGGGGGGCAGGTCTAAAGCTGTGTAAGGGGCCCCAAAATTTCTGATGGCTGCCATGGCCACATGGAATACCATGTAGAGAAGGCTTTTAGAGGGAAGGGCACAATTCTCAGCCAATCAGCCTCTGCTGCAGCGCTCACGGGTTAGCAGGGAACATTCTGACAGAAGGAGAATGATGATTAACCATGTGTTACATACAGTGTATGTCCAGCCAAAACTCTTTTCTTAGTTTTGGGTGGAGTGGGGATTGCAACTAGGGTTGCCACATCATCCCTTTAATCCAGGACACATATTAATTACACAGATTCTGTGGCTAATTAAAGTGGTAATTAAACTCACTTGGTGACTTATCGCCATTAAATTGGTCTCAGAACAACCTGTGTGATTCATATGTGTCCTGGATTGAAGGGATGATGTTGCAACCCTAATTGGAACCCTTGTCAGGGCTTTACTGCTAACCCGGGCCCCATTAGAGTGATTTCCCCTACAGGAGACTGAACGAAGCTGTCTATGTAGATCTCACCGGGTTTGGAGAAGCACTTGGCAGAAGAATATGGAGTGAGCACAGGCATGTACCATCAGATCTCGTCTCCGGGTCTTCAGCTTCACTAAACTCTGGTGCTGCACTGCGACTCCGGCATCAAACTGGAGGGAACCAAGCCCAGCAATGATCTCCATTGTGGCCGGCACTGAGCTCCCTGGAAAGAAGAGCACGGGTTAAGAGAGGAACCTGAGTACAGCTTTGCCCACACCTGTAAGGGGACATTATAGATGCTTCACACGTTACTGCTGATCTCTGTGTGACCTCTATGTCATTTCTGGGTGATCTCTGATTATATGATCTCTTTGTGACTTTTATTGGATCTGTGTTATCTCCATGATCTGTTTGTGATCCCTATGCGATTGTTATAATATCTGTGTGATCTGTGTGATCTCTGTATGATCTGTGTGATCTCTGTATGATCTCTATATGATCCGTGTGATCTCTGTATGATGCTGTGTGATCTCTGTATGATGCTGTGTGATCTCTGTATGATCTGTGTGATCTCTGTATGATCTCTGTATGCTGTATGATCTGTATGCTGTGTGATCTCTGTATGATGTGTGTGATCTCTGTATGATCTGTGTGATCTCTGTATGATCTCTGTATGATCTCTGTATGCTGTGTGAGATCTGTGTGATCTCTGCATGATCTGTGTGATCTCTGCATATGCTGTGTGATCTCTGCATATGCTGTGTGATCTGTGTGTGATCTCTGTATGCTGTATGATCTGTGTGATCTCTGTATGATCGCTGTGTGATCTCTGTATGATCGCTGTGTGATCTCTGTATGATCTGTGTGATCTCTGTATGCTGTGTGATCTCTGTATGATGTGTGTGATCTCTGTATGATGTGTGTGATCTCTGCATGATGTGTGTGATCTCTGTATGATCTCTGTATGCTGTGTGATCTCTGTATGATCGCTGTGTGATCTCTGTATGATCTGGGTGATCTCTGTATGCTGTGTGTGATCTCTGTATGCTGTGTGATCTCTGTATGATCTGTGTGATCTCTGTATGCTGTGTGATCTCTGTATGATGTGTGTGATCTCTGTATGCTGTGTGATCTCTGTATGCTGTGTGATCTCTGTATGATGTGTGTGATCTCTGTATGATGTGTGTGATCTCTGTATGCTGTGTGATCTCTGTATGATCTGTGTGATCTCTGCATGATCTCGGTATGATCTGTGTGATCTCTGCATGCTGTGTGATCTCTGTATGATCTCTGTGATCTCTGTATGCTGTATGATCTGGGTGATGTCTGTATGATCTCTGTATGCTGTGTGATCTCTGTATGATGTGTGTGATCTCTGTATGATGTGTGTGATCTCTGTATGATCTGTGTGATCTCTGTATGCTGTGTGATCTCTGTATGCTGTGTGATCTCTGTATGATCTGGGTGATCTCTGTATGATCTCTGTATGCTGTGTGATCTGGGTGATGTCTGTATGATCTCTGTATGCTGTGTGATCTCTGTATGCTGTGTGATCTCTGTATGATCTGGGTGATCTCTGTATGATCTCTGTATGCTGTGTGATCTCTGTATGCTGTGTGATCTCTGTATGATCTGTGTGATCTCTGTATGCTGTGTGATCTGTGTGTGATCTCTGTATGATGTGTGTGATCTCTGTATGATGTGTGTGATCTCTGTATGCTGTGTGATCTCTGCATGATCTCGGTATGATCTGTGTGATCTCTGCATGCTGTGTGATCTCTGTATGCTGTGTGATCTCTGTATGATCTCTGTATGATCTCTGTATGATCTGTGTGATCTCTGTATGCTGTGTGATCTCTGTATGCTGTGTGATCTCTGTATGATCTGTGTGATCTCTGTATGATCTGTGTGATCTCTGCATGATTTGTGTGATCTCTGCATGATTTGTGTGATCTCTGCATGATCTGTGTGATCTCTGCATGCTGTGTGATCTCTGTATGATCTCTGTGATCTCTGTATGCTGTATGATCTGGGTGATCTCTGTATGATCTCTGTATGCTGTGTGATCTGTGTATGATCTGTGTGATCTGTGTGATCTCTGTATGATCTGTGTGATCTCTGTATGATCTGTGTGATCTCTATATGATCCGTGTGATCTCTGTATGATCTGTGTGATCTCTGTATGATCTCTGTATGCTGTGTGAGATCTGTGTGATCTCTGCATGATCTGTGTGATCTCTGCATGATCTGTGTGATCTCTGCATATGCTGTGTGATCTCTGTATGATGTATGATCTGGGTGATCTGTGTGTGATCTCTGTATGATGTGTGTGATCTCTGTATGCTGTGTGATCTCTGTATGATCGCTGTGTGATCTCTGTATGATCGCTGTGTGATCTCTGTATGATGTGTGTGATCTCTGTATGATGTGTGTGATCTCTGCATGATCTGTGTGATCTCTGTATGATCTGTGTGATCTCTGTATGATCTCTGTATGCTGTGTGATCTCTGTGTGATCTCTGTATGATCTGTGTGATCTCTGTATGCTGTGTGATCTCTGTATGATCTGTGTGATCTCTGTATGATCTGTGTGATCTCTGTATGCTGTGTGATCTCTGTATGCTGTGTGATCTCTGTATGATGTGTGTGATCTCTGTATGATCTATATGATGTGTGTGATCTCTGTATGCTGTGTGATCTCTGTATGATGTGTGTGATCTCTGTATGCTGTGTGATCTCTGTATGATCTGTGTGATCTCTGTATGCTGTGTGATCTCTGTATGATGTGTGTGATCTCTGTATGCTGTGTGATCTCTGTATGCTGTGTGATCTCTGTATGATCTGTGTGATCTCTGCATGATCTCGGTATGATCTGTGTGATCTCTGTATGATCTGTGTGATCTCTGTATGATCTCTGTGATCTCTGTATGCTGTATGATCTGGGTGATCTCTGTATGATCTCTGTATGATGTGTGTAATCTCTGTATGCTCTCTGTATGATCTGTGTGATCTCTGCATGATCTCGGTATGATCTGTGTGATCTCTGCATGCTGTGTGATCTCTGTATGATCTCTGTGATCTCTGTATGCTGTATGATCTGGGTGATCTCTGTATGATCTCTGTATGCTGTGTGATCTCTGTATGCTGTGTGATCTCTGTATGCTGTGTGATCTCTGCATGATTTGTGTGATCTCTGCATGATCTGTGTGATCTCTGCATGCTGTGTGATCTCTGCATGCTGTGTGATCTCTGCATGCTGTGTGATCTCTGTATGCTGTGTGATCTCTGTATGATCTCTGTGATCTCTGTATGCTGTATGATCTGGGTGATCTCTGTATGATCTCTGTATGCTGTGTGATCTCTGTATGATGTGTGTGATCTGTGTATGATCTGTGTGATCTGTGTATGATCTGTGTGATCTCTGTATGATCTGTGTGATCTCTGTATGATCCGTGTGATCTCTGTATGATCTCTATATGATCCGTGTGATCTCTGTATGATCTGTGTGATCTCTGTATGATCTCTGTATGATCTCTGTATGCTGTGTGAGATCTGTGTGATCTCTGCATGATCTGTGTGATCTCTGCATGATCTGTGTGATCTCTGCATATGCTGTGTGATCTCTGTATGATGTATGATCTGGGTGATCTGTGTGTGATCTCTGTATGATGTGTGTGATCTCTGTATGATGTGTGTGATCTCTGTATGCTGTGTGATCTCTGTATGCTGTGTGATCTCTGTATGATCGCTGTGTGATCTCTGTATGATCTGTGTGATCTCTGTATGATGTGTGTGATCTCTGTATGATGTGTGTGATCTCTGTATGATGTGTGTGATCTCTGCATGATCTGTGTGATCTCTGTATGATCGCTGTGTGATCTCTGTATGATCTGTGTGATCTCTGTATGATCTGTGTGATCTCTGTATGATCTCTGTATGCTGTGTGATCTCTGTATGATCTCTGTATGCTGTGTGATCTCTGTATGATCTGTGTGATCTCTGTATGCTGTGTGATCTCTGTATGATCTGTGTGATCTCTGTATGCTGTGTGATCTCTGTATGCTGTGTGATCTCTGTATGATGTGAGTGATCTCTGTATGATGTGTGTGATCTCTATATGATGTGTGTGATCTCTATATGATCTGTGTGATCTCTGTATGCTGTGTGATCTCTGTATGATGTGTGTGATCTCTGTATGCTGTGTGATCTCTGTATGATCTGGGTGATCTCTGTATGCTGTGTGATCTCTGTATGATGTGTGTGTGATCTCTGTATGATGTGTGTGATCTCTGTATGATCTGTGTGATCTCTGTATGATCTGTGTGATCTCTGCATGATCTCGGTATGATCTGTGTGATCTCTGCATGCTGTGTGATCTCTGCATGCTGTGTGATCTCTGTATGCTGTGTGATCTCTGTATGATCTGGGTGATCTCTGTATGATCTCTGTGATCTGTGTGATCTCTGTATGCTGTGTGATCTCTGTATGCTGTGTGATCTCTGTATGATCTGGGTGATCTCTGTATGATCTGGGTGATCTCTGTATGATCTGTGTGATCTCTGTATGATCTCTGTATGCTGTGTGATCTCTGTATGATGTGTGTGATCTCTGTATGATGTGTATGATCTGTGTGATCTCTGTATGCTGTGTGATCTCTATATGATCTGTGTGATCTGTGTGAACTCTGTATGATCTCTGCATGATCTGTGTGATCTCTGTATGCTGTGTGATCTCTGTATGATATGTGTGATCTCTGTATGATGTTTGTAATCTCTGTATGCTCTCTGTATGATCTGTGTAATCTCGGTATGATGTGTGATCTCTGTATGATCTGTGTGATCTCTGTATGATCTGTGTAATCTCGGTATGATGTGTGATCTCTGTATGATCTGTATGATCTCTGTATGATCTGTGTGATCTCTGTATGATCTCTGTATGCTGTGTGATCTCTGTATGATGTGTGTGATCTCTGTATGATGTGTGTGATCTCTGTATGACGTGTGTGATCTCTGTATGACGTGTGTGATCTCTGTATGATGTGTGTGATCTCTGTATGATCTGTGTGATCTCTGTATGATCTCTGTATGCTGTGTGATCTCTGTATGACGTGTGTGATCTCTGTATGCTGTGTGATCTCTGTATGATCTGTGTGATCTCTGTATGATGTGTGTGTGATCTCTGTATGACGTGTGTGATCTCTGTATGATGTGTGTGTGATCTCTGTATGCTGTGTGTGTGATCTCTGTATGCTGTGTGATCTCTGCATGATCTGTGTGATCTCTGTATGCTGTGTGATCTCTGTATGATGTGTGATCTCTGTATGATGTGTGTGATCTCTGTGTGATCTCTGCATGATCTGTGTGATCTCTGCATGATCTGTGTGATCTCTGTATGATGTGTGATCTCTGTATGACGTGTGTGAACTCTGTATGATGTGTGTGTGATCTCTGTATCATGTGTGTGATCTCTGTATGCTGTGTGATCTCTATGTATGCTGTGTGATCTCTGTATGATCTGGGTGATCTCTGTATGATCTCTGTATGCTGTGTGAGATCTGTGTGATCTCTGTATGATCTGTGTGATCTCTGTATAATCTCTGTGATCTCTGTATGATCTGTGTGATCTCTGTATAATCTCTGTGATCTCTGTATGATCTGTGTGATCTCTGTATGATCTGTGTGATGTCTGTTTGCTGTGTGATCTCTGTATGCTGTATGATCTGTGTGATCTCTGTATGATCTGTGTGATCTCTGTATGGTCTGTGTGATCTCTGTATGGTCTGTGTGATCTCTGTATGGTCTGTGTGATCTCTGTATGCTGTGTGATCTCTGTATGATCTGTGTGATCTCTGTATGATCTGTGTGAACTCTGTATGATGTGTGTGATCTCTGTATCATGTGTGTGATCTCTGTATGCTGTGTGATCTCTATGTATGCTGTGTGATCTCTGTATGATCTGTGTGATCTCTGTATGATCTGTGTGATCTCTGTATGATCTGTGTGATCTCTGTATGATCTCCTGTATGCTGTGTGATCTCTGTATGATGTGTGTGATCTCTGTATGATGTGTGTGATCTCTGTATGATGTGTGTGATCTCTGTATGATGTGTGTGATCTCTGTATGATCTGTGTGATCTCTGTATGATCTGTGTGATCTCTGTATGCTGTGTGATCTCTGTATGATCTGTGTGATCTCTGTATGCTGTATGATCTGTGTGAACTCTGTATGATCTGTGTGATCTCTGTATGATCTCTGTATGCTGTGTGATCTCTGTATGATCTGTGTGATCTCTGTATGATCTGTGTGATCTCTGTATGCTGTGTGATCTCTGTATGCTGTGTGATCCTTAGATGATCTCTATGTGGCTGGTATATGATGCTGTGTGATCTCTGTATGATGTGTGTGATCTCTGTATGATGTGTGTGATCTCTGTATGATCTGTATGCTGTGTGATCTCTGTATGATCTGTGTGATCTCTGTATGATCTGTGTGATCTCTGTATGCTGTGTGATCCTTAGATGATCTCTATGTGGCTGGTATATTATCTCTATGTGACTGGTATATGATCTCTATGTGACTGGTATATTATCTCTATGTGGCTGGTATATGATCTCTATGTGACTGGTATATGATCACAGTGATCTCTATGTGGCTGGTATATGATATCTATGTGACTGGTATGTGATCTCTATGTGACTGGTATATGATCTCTATGTGGCTGGTATATGATCTCTATGTGGCTGGTATATGATCTCTATGTGGTGGGTATATGATCTCTATGTGGCTGGTATATTATCTCTATGTGGCTGGTATATGATCTCTATGTGGCTGGTATATGATCTCTATGTGGCTGGTATATTATCTCTATGTGGCTGGTATATGATCTCTATGTGACTGGTATATGATCTCTATGTGGCTGGTATATGATCTCTATGTGACAGGTATATTATCTCTATGTGACTGGTATATTATCTCTATGTGGCTGGTATATGATCACAGTGATCTCTATGTGACTGGTATATGATCTCTATGTGGCTGGTATATGATCTCTATGTGACTGGTATATGATCTCTATGTGGCTGGTATATGATCTCTATGTGGCTGGTATATTATCTCTATGTGGCTGGTATATGATCTCTATGTGGCTGGTATATGATCTCTATGTGGCTGGTATATGATCTCTATGTGGCTGGTATATGATCTCTATGTGGCTGGTATATGATCACAGTGATCTCTATGTGACTGGTATATGATCTCTATGTGGCTGGTATGTGATATCTATGTGACTGGTATATGATATCTATGTGGCTGGTATATGATATCTATGTGACTGGTATATGATCTCTATGTGGCTGGTATATGATCTCTATGTGACTGGTATATGATATCTATGTGGCTGGTATATGATATCTATGTGACTGGTATATGATCTCTATGTGGCTGGTATATGATATCTATGTGACTGGTATATGATCTCTATGTGGCTGGTATATGATCTCTATGTGACTGGTATATGATCTCTATGTGACTGGTATATGATATCTATGTGACTGGTATATGATCTCTATGTGGCTGGTATATGATCTCTATGTGACTGGTATATGATCTCTATGTGACTGGTATATGATCTCTATGTGGCTGGTATATGATATCTATGTGACTGGTATATGATCTCTATGTGGCTGGTATATGATCTCTATGTGGCTGGTATATGATCTCTATGTGACTGGTATATGATCTCTATGTGGCTGGTATATGATCTCTATGTGACTGGTATATGATCTCTATGTGGCTGGTATATGATATCTATGTGACTGGTATATGATCTCTATGTGGCTGGTATATGATATCTATGTGACTGGTATATGATCTCTATGTGGCTGGTATATGATATCTATGTGACTGGTATATGATATCTATGTGACTGGTATATGATATCTATGTGACTGGTATATGATCTCTATGTGGCTGGTATATGATATCTATGTGACTGGTATATGATATCTATGTGGCTGGTATATGATATCTATGTGACTGGTATATGATATCTATGTGACTGGTATATGATCTCTATGTGACTGGTATATGATCTCTATGTGGCTGGTATATTATCTCTATGTGACAGGTATATGATATCTATGTGACTGGTATATGATATCTATGTGACTGGTATATGATCTCTATGTGGCTGGTATATTATCTCTATGTGACAGGTATATGATCACAGTGATCTCTATGATGGTTATAATATGATCTCTATGGAATAGATGATTTGCTGTGTCCCCCTACCCCGGATGTAGCTGATTTTCGGAATTCCCTCCTCTGGCTCCCAGAAGACCCCCAGACTGGAATGCAATGCCCACCTCACAATTCTCCACCCCCAGAGGTTGGAGCCCCCGGGATGTTCTAATAGCAGGCTCTGTCCAGGGGCCCCTGAATGACCCTTTATTCCAGGAGTTGTGGGGGCCCCATAGGGTTTCCCGTGGAAGTCTCTGATCTGAAGCTCCAGCACGTCCTCTTCTATAGGAAGCGGGACCCCTATGGTCTCTCTACGTCACCCCCTGCCCCGGGGCCCCAGAATGTCATCTTCCCAAAGGTATTGGGCCCCCCATGTCTCCTACTCACTCTGGCTCTGCTGGTACTTGTAGTTCCTCAAGGATGAAGATTTGTAGTTTCACACGCGGCTTCCATAGCAACCGCTGGCTGACAACACACCGGCTGAACACCCCGCCCCGAGAGGAGGAACTACATCCTACAGCCAATCCTCATCGAGCAATGACCGCGTTCCCCTCCCCGCTGTACAGCGGATTCTCCCCGCCCCCTCCCATGGGGAGATCACACGTGGTAATGAAGATCAGTGAACTGTCACTGCAGCTGGTCGGTTGGAGAGAACATGGAGGCGGCTCAGTGCTCTCTTAATTTTACCGACTGGGCAAAAAGATTGTCCGTCGCAACAGTCAAACGTCACTTCCGCCCAATGCACTTCAAGGAGACATTTTTTTTTCAAGTGACATTTTTTTTTAAATTGCATTTTAGTGCAAAAGATAAAAAGTAAAATAAATAAGAAAAAAAAATAAATTAAAGCGCCCCCATCCCGCCGAGCTCGTGCGCAGAAGTGAAAGCATAACTAAATCCCACCTGTATGTGAAAACGGTGATCAAACCACACATGTGAGGCATCACTGCGATCCTTAGAGCGAGAGCAATAATTCTAGCGCTAGACCCCCTCTGTAACTCTAAACTGCTAACCTGTAGAAATGTTTAAACTTCACCGATTGAGATTTTTAAGCTGCAAAGTTTGTCGCCATTCCACAAGCGGACGCAATTTTGAAGCATGACATGTTGGGTATCAATTTACTCGACGTAACATTAGCTTTCACAATATGGGAAAAAATTGGGCCGCCTTTACTGCTGTCTTATTTTTTTATTTAAAAAAGTAAATTTTTTCAAAAAAAAAAAAAAGCGCTTTTAACCAGTTCCCTACCGACGCATAGTAAAATGACGTCAGCAGGGACTGGTTGTCGATCCGGGAGGAAGTCATATGACGTCCTCCGCTTCTCGCCGCTACTGCGGGCCCCCAGGGGCCCGCACAGCAGCGATCGCAGATCGCTCGTCTGCCAGGGGGTTGTGTCCCCCCCCCCCGATCGGGGTAAAGAGCCAGCCGGTCACAAACGAGCCTCACGTGCACGCCGCTTGTGCGTGCCCCTGGGACAAAGCCCAGCTCCGATCCGTGTAAAGAGCCAATAGATTCGGCTCTTTACCACGTGACCGGCTGTGTCAATCACAGCCGGTCATGTGATGTAAACAAACCGCGGTAACCGAGCTGTTACCGCGGTTCTCCCTGTCACACACCGATCGTGTGTGACAGGGAGATTGCGGTAACAGCTCGTTACCGCTTACTGTACACCAAGCACACTGATCACCCCCCCCTAATAAAGAGGACCTGTCACCACCCCATCAGAGTACCTGTCACAGAGTACCTGTTACCTGTCCATCAGAGTACCCGAGTACCTGTCACCTGTCCATCAGAGTACCCGAGTACCTGTCACCTGTCCATCAGAGTACCCGAGTACTTGTCACCTATCCATCAGAGTACCTGTCACCTGTCCATCAAAGTACCCGAGTACCTGTCACCAGTCCATCAGAGTACCCGAGTACCTGTCACCTGTCCATCAGAGTACCCGAGTACCTGTCACCAGTCCATCAGAGTACCCGAGTACCTGTCCATCAAAGTACCTGTCACCAGTCCATCAGAGTACCCGAGTACCTGTCACCTGCCTTTCAGATTACCCGAGTACCTGTCACCAACCCATCTAAGTAACCGAGTACCTATCTGCAGCCCATCAGAGAACCCAAGTACCTTTTACCAATCCATCAGTTTACCGGAGTATCTGTCTCCAGCCCATCAAAGTACCCAAGTACCTATCTGCAGCCCATCCAAATGCCTGAGTACCTATCTGCAGCCCATTAGAGTACCCGAGTACCTATCTGCAGCCCATGCCTCATAGAATATACTTCGGGTGTTTGCTTTCCAAAATGGGGTTATTTTGGGGGTAATTCCACTGTCCTGGTGCCCCGGGGCCTTCAAAAGTGTGATGGGTATGAATGAAATGTTATGTGTAATTTATGCTCCTAGAACGCCTGACGGTGCTCCCTGCATGTTCTGCCTCTGTATGTGGCCAGGATGTGAAAAAGTCTCACACATGTGGTATCGCCATACTTGGGACGAGTAGCAGAATATATTTTGGGGGGTAATTTTTGCTATGTACATGCTATGTGTTAGAAATATCTTATAAATTGACCACTTTGTGTAAAAATAAAAGCGTTTTCATTTTCTTTCCACGTTTTTCCAAGACTTGTGAAAAAAAATGAACCATTCAAAAAATTCATAATGCCTCATAGATTATACGTTGGGGTGTTTGCTTTCCAAAATGGGGTCATTTTGTGGGTAATTCCATTGTCCTGGTGCTCCAGGGCCTTCAAAAGTGTAATAGGTCTTTAGGAAATTAGATGTGAAAATTCTGCTCCTAGAATGCATGACGGTGCTCCCTGCATGTTGGACCTCTCTATGTGGTCAGGCTGTGAAAAAGT
>BLSH010417060.1:169862-189457 GCA_018402905.1 Glandirana rugosa
CGCTAAACCCTAACGCCTGTCTTAACGGCGTTAAAACAGGGACTAAAGTTTAGCGGTGTACATTTGCCCCGGAAGGTTTCTTACCAGGTTATCCCTTTGTAAGGAAGGACTACAGGTTCCGTTAGTCTATGAGGAACATGGTTGTTGATATACACGACAATAAGAATAATATAAAACACGTAAATCTTTGTATAGGTCAGAAATAAATTCGCGCCTTGATCCTCCTGGCCTCGTTTTCTATTAAAAGAGGAGAGCGGAAAGTCCTGTCGTGGTACCTCTTTCGCATCGAGGTGGAGAATGTCCTTTGTGACGGCTGGTGGAAGCAGCCGCTTTTAAAGGGGCGTTGACACGGCAGTGTTTCCTGTAAGAGGTGGAGCTACGCTTTCTCCATGGTGCTGTCCTGAAAGGCGAGAGGAGAAAATTATCTTTTGCTCCGGTCCTCCTAGTTCCGCGCTTAAATAAAGACTGGATATGTTTCTAAATGCACAAAATATAATAAGAATAACAGCACATATAGTTGTTGGTACAAGGAGTATCTGATTGCCTTGGACATCAGGAAGGAATGTTTCCCTATTGGACCATTCTTTGGAAGGCCCCGTTTACATGTGGCGATTTGAAATCAGGGACAAAATTGCGGCAATTCTGTCCGCAATCCCAAATCGCCAGATGTGAACGGGGCTGTAGGGTTTCTCCTTTCCTCTGGATCAGCTGAGCTGAGCGTTTAGGGATTTTCTAAGGATGCATCTCCCTACTTACAGCGTTCAGGTCCACAAACTCCCTTCACCTTCCATCTGCTAGCAAACTGGACATGACATATTCCCATCCCTCAGGTGGTGAATTGTCAGTGTGCTTGTCTGCTCCCTACTGGTTAATCTATAAAATTACATCTCCTGGTACTCCTGCTGGCACTATTTACTCACATCGATCACAACGTCATGGCACTTGTACTTTGTCCCTAGTGATATCCTGGTTTCCACATCCTCCACAAGCCGGATGTATTCCTGCAGGATCTGCACAGCAAGATAAGACAATAACAGAAATGTGACCTGTATAATGGAGACCAAACACAAGCACATCAGCTGCTGGGAGTATTTCCACTTTATGCTGCTCACCTGTACAGGGGCCCCATTCTTGTGTAAAATCTCCACAACCCGATGAAAACCAATTGGTGCTTTCTTCTTGGTGTAACCCAGCCAGGTCTGAGGAAAGAAGAGGGGACGCCATTAGAGTTTAACATGTGGTGAAAAAGAATGGGCTGTAGAAAAGAGATGGGAGGCATCCATCACACAAGGGTACTGAGCTACTTTATAGAATTTTGGGAGATTTTTGGACAAGCATTTTGCACACACATACTAAAGTGCAAAATGTTTTAACCCTTGCTTACCTGGAGTTGTCTTCTGCACAATTCAGATACTCACCTACCTAGAGGATCCAGCCCCACTGAGATCCTCTTCTGTTTTTCCACCACTCGGCCCTGCGCCACCATGTTTAGTTGTGACGTCATCAGCAGGCACCAGCTTTTCTGGGTCCAGCCAATGAAAAAGCAATGATATGTCACTAGGCCCATCTCTCCCCCCTTCACTGAATGGAGAGAAAACGCCTCCAGGGATATCTGACGTACACATCCTAGGAGACAAAAGGGCGCATAGTGCACATCATTAACCTATGTGAATGACGTGCTTGGGGGGGGGTTGGCTGAGATTTTTGTTTAATTTTTTTTTTTTATACTAGTAATGGCTGTGCTCAGCGACTTATAGCGGGACTACGATATTGCGCAATTGGACACTGACACTTTGTGGGAACCATCGACACTAGTACAGTGATCAGTGCTAAAAATATGCACCATCACTGTACTAATCACACTGGCTGGGAAGGGGTTAAACATCTAGGGAGATCAAAGGGTTAAATGTGTTACTAGCCAGTGTTTTTGTGTACTATGTGCGCTGCTTTTACTAAGGAAAGTGATGGATTTCATTTCCACAAAATCCATCACTTCCCACTGGTCAGAATGAAGCTCTGCCTTGTTTACATAGGCAGAGTTCCGTTCTGTGTCTCTGCCCGATAATCGACGGGTGCCGGAGGACTTCCAATGCCCACAGATCGGCTTCTGCTGTGAGTAATCACAACAGAAGTGGTCCGCTGGTGGCTCATGTGCCCCCTAGGCGGGAGTGCAGAATCATATATACATAAATACACATTCACACGTGATTCTGCACAGAAGGGCTGCCCTGTAGCAGTATATCTGCTATAGGGCAGTCCTTAAGTTGTTAAAAAAATAAATCAGTGAAGTATTGTCCATATCTTAGCCCAACCAAGAACCTGCCCCTTCCCCCACATGTTGCTGATCGCATGACTTCACCTAATGCCATTCTATCCATGCCAGCACATGTGCTAACACCACAAACTGGTCTTTCTTGCTGTGGATGATTCCCTGCAGCCTACGAAGGACCAAGAAAATGCCAGCGGAAGCCCATGTCCCTCAGCTGAACGTCTGCTGGTTCCTAGCCTAGGCTGACTTCTTTCTGAATTCTTCAAGTATTTTTTTCAACTTTCTATCAATACCGTATGAAAAGTTAGTTCTGCAGGTGGCATTTTAGTATTATGAAGACTGCAGAAAAAGAGGCATGCTGAGATTGGCACAGACCTTAGTGGTGAATAGAGCGTCAATATCATTCCATGCTCGCAGCTTCGCACGTGCGGCCAGTGCCGTGAGAATGTATAGCTTCTCTGGGATCTGTAACGGAGTCATATAAGTGTGTCGGCAAATTACTAAGTGCATAGTATTTATATGACCAAACAGACACACATAGTCTCATCTGTCACCTTAAAGGTCTTCCGGAGATTAGTAGGACTGCTGAAGGTTCCCTGTGCAGAGATAAATATCCGATTAGTGAACCCTGAAGCGCCCCCTCCCCATACATCACACTGTACACCCTCCCCTGATGCCCACCTCAGCCTTCCCCCACTACTCACCTCACCCTCTGTGTAGTGGTAGATACAGGAGTAGAACAGGGTGGTGACCAGCGGCATGAAGAGCAGAGAGGCTTTCCTAGGGTGTCTGCGGAAGATGTCCTGTCCTGAGGCCTCCAAGTGTTTATCGTTGACCTGAAATCCACAGAAGGGTCAGAGATGATAGAAACTCCCTGCTTAATACATCGCTCGATAAGCATCGCAAAACTAGTATGAGAAAGAAGGAGATTTACACATGTTCATTAATTACAAACCCCACTGAGGAAATCAACCATAATAAAGATAGGCCAAAGACTATCTCCCACCCTGCTAATAGCTTCTACAAAAGTGAGTCTGAGAAGGAGAAAAGGCTGGCTGCTCTCCAGGAAAGTTAAAACACTGGCAACTTTTTTATTATGGACAAACAAGCAAAGAGTCCCTGCCTGGGACCTCCTCTACTCACGCATTTCACCTACAAAGCTGGGCTGAAAGCTGATGTCCAGGTTAACTCTCGCTTTAAAAATTGTTTTTTTTGGGAGGATTAATGCCCATCTACCAAGATCTTCTCTGGTCTCCCTTTTTGGTCTATTTTGTTCTCTCCCCTCCACTTATGTATCATTCTTTTTGTATGTACAGAGCACATGAGGATTGTTTGCTGCTCTGCAAAGTGATCAATTACTTTTTGTCTTTTCAAAATACTAATGAAAAACGATTGAAAACAGAAAAATAGTTTGTTTTGGCCAAGCTCATTGTTGGAGTCAGAGATTGTGATGTTATCAGCCTGTCTCTCCGACTTGGCCAATCAGAGGAAGCTTTGTATTCATTAATAGAATGCACAGCTGCCTATGAATGGCTGAGTGCAGCTCAGCCCGACGCCATTTTGTTCCGTGTGTGAGATAGGAATGAGGCTATATACTGTTCATACAGCGCACCGCTTCGGTCACACGTTAGTGAAGGAAATACTGTACAAAACAAGCTATTTAAAGTGAAAGTAAACCTGGTTATCAGCTTCAAAGCTAAAGTTTAGGTATGTCAATTTCTACATAGTTATATTGGTTCAGCTTGGCCAATGTGAGTGCATATGTGCGATATCGATGGGATCCCCACGAAATCGGCTTCAATGCTACTACAGCGATTGTTGCTAGCTTCCGGGTCCTGTGCCGAGCGGATGTGAATGCAGGTCACTCGAATGCAGGTCACTCGCTCGGCAAGGGCACCATTTTTTCAATGAATGCAAAGCATTCTCTGATTGGACAAGGTGGAGAAGTGGAGTGGTGACATCACAATCTCTACCTTGTCTAATCGGAGAACACTTTGCATTCATTAAGAAATTGCAAAGTGTCTTCTGAATGGTGCCTGTGCTGAGCAGGCAATCTCCTACATTCAGAAAACAGCAGGGCAGCCACTGGGGGTGGGACCTAGAAGCCAGCAGTAACCGTAGTTGAGGTGCCTACTACAGTGATTTTTAGCTTCCACAGGGATCTCACAGGCATGGCATATGAATACCTACACTGGTACAAGCTGACCAATGTAATTGTGTAAAAACTCCCACACCTACTCTGGGTCACCTTCCAATCATTCATGTTATGCTTGTTATACATCGTAACTTCTACAAATTTTTTCACACACTGTGATATGTAGGTGTTCTTGTGATATCTCTGAACATTTCTGATCTGTACGAGGAATGGAATTTGTTTAGCTGCTATTTTGTCTGTCTTTTTTATATTTCAGTATTTTTTATTAGAAGATTTAACGCAAGCATTTACAAAGAATAATCATTTTCCATTTTGGAGCGCAAACATCTTGTATAGATAACAGCATAGTAGTGTATGACATCCTAACACCTAGTCTATTACCGCCAGTTTCTGAAGCCTCAGAAGTTGTCGCTCATCATCCATTGTAGGAATTCTGTAACAGACTCTTTATTTTTCTTTGTTTTGTTTTAAAGCAGAAATTAAAATACCGATTGATGAAATTAACCAATTAAATCGCAGAACGTTATATATCCATAAACTCGACAACAATGTTCTCTGATGTCAACATCATTTTAGACTGAACTGGAGAATTAAGAAAAATGAAAAAAAAACAAAAAAACTTGGGGGGGTGTAGAAAAGGGCTCCACTCTTCAGGTCCAGGTGATCAGTAAAAAAGTTAACCCGGAATGGTTCACGGATCTGTAGTCAAATAGTGGATCCATGGGTTCTACACCTTTTCAAATGCTTTCACTCTATCCTGCAAAATTGCTGTCAAGCGCTCATTTAACATGAGCCAGGAGAGTTTCAGTTTTAATTGATCAAATGGTCTGGTGGCCGACTTCCAGTTCCTGGCTATTGCAATTTTGGCAGAGATAAATATGAATGTTAAGAGGCGTCGCTGAGTCTTAGAAGCCTGTTCAACCCTACGCCCCAGCAGTGCCTGCTCCGGGGACCTGGACAAGTTGATCTGAGTAAGGGTGTAAATGAAGTTGTAGACCCTTTTCCAAAATCTCCGCACTTTATGGCATTGGTAGACCGATCCCTCTTGTTCACATTCCCGGAGACACCTCAAAGAGGCTCCAGGGACAAAAGCAGCCAATCTGGTCAGCACCAAATACCACCTCATCAACACTTGATAGTTAGCTTCAACTATTAACTGAGGGACCTCGAAGCGGCTAATGCTAAGGAGTGCCACTCATCAATCTCCATCGTAGTCTGGATATCTTGCTCCCAACTAGACATATAACTTAAATGTATGTCTTTTTTAACCTCCCTGGCGGTAATCCTGAGTGTGTTTCGGGGTGGAATTTCAGTACCATTAGCAGCGTTACTCACCTTGTCCCCTGGATCCAGTGATGTCCCCCGCTGTGTCTGCGGGCTGTGTCCACCGCTTGATGCATCTGTGTGCCGGGCTCCGTTCCCTGCGAGCGGCGCGTTGCATGGGGGCGGAGACCGGCGGCAAATTCAAAAAGTGAAACACACAGTATACATACAGTACACTGTAATCTTACAGATTATATTACTGTATGAAATCATTTCACATCCCCTTTGTCCCTAGAGGTTTGCCCAGTGCCCTGCGTGCACTTTTATATTATATATGTCATTCTTTCTGCCTGGAAACTTGAGAATGTCCATGGCAACCAAAAAGCATCCCTTTACGTGAAAAGTGTTTTTTGATCAGCTAGAAAACAGCGATAGTAAATAAGAATCATTTGCAGAATTGAGTGATACTGATTTTTGGGGAAATTTATCATCAGACACTGAAAGTGACGACAGCGACAATTCTGCAACTGAGCAAATTTCAGTGTTTTTGGTTTTGATTACATTATTGAATAAATGTTATTACTATTACTTTATTATTTTTGATAATTATTTTTAGTTATTATATTATAATTTATGATTTCATGTTTCAAACTTTATCATACCTGGGATGTTTACTAGACTCTTGTTTGGACAGATTTAAGTGAGTTATTCCTAAGAATTACAGGCATACCATATAAGACGCCAAATTTCCATACAAAATAATGTACCGCTTTCAGCACCAAAAATCTGAAATAATCATACCGCCAGGGAGGTTAAAGGATAAGTTCACCTTTTTTTAAAAAAAATAAATAAAATGCACATCTTTTTGCAGGTATAAAAAAAAAAAAAAGTTTTTTTTTTTTATTTTCTTTTTGGGGGCCTGGAAAGCATTGCACCCACAATCAGCAGATTGTGGGTGCTATGCAGGGCTCTTGCAAGTTCTGTGTGTAAGCTGTTTGGCCATACGGCCAAGCAGTTACACATTAACAGGAAGCATCCATGAACTACTACAGTGCTCAACAGTTCATTGAGAACTACAAGCCAACAGCCGGACCTTTAGTAGTTTTCAATTAGAAGAAATCCCTGCATGGCCACGTTCTTTACAGATTCTGACAGACATTGGGAAGGTGCGAGGGCCAGTGGATTTGTAACAAGTAACACCCTGAATATGGGTGTAACCAGAGGTGGCTGGTGCTCATGTTTCCTGGGGGGGGGGGGGGCAGTCCGCGGCTCCCCCAGCGATTGCTTGATCGCCCGTCGGCTGCCAGCTCCGCACTTACCCCATCCAGGTCACGACTCCCTCCCTGCATCTCCTCCCAAATCTCACTTCTCCTCCCAGCCATTGAGGAGTTAGGACTCACAGCCAATCGGGTCTCAGGACCAGCTTCCTGATTGGCCGGGAGGAGAAACAGGAAGACATTAGCGAATATGAATTTGCTAATGTCACACAACTGGGTGGGCTCCAGACGCAGTGCTCTGCACCCCGAGCCCACCCTTTTTGAGCCTCAGACTCTAATCATGTGCTTTCGAAAAAAAAAAAAAAAAAAAAAAAACACATTGGAATCCATGCATCCGGCGCCCTGCATGTCGATTAGGGGCTGGGCACATGATAGATTAGGGGGCGGTGCCCCTGTGCCCTGCATGAGTGGCTGCCACTGGGTGTTACATGTTACAAAAGGTGAACTTATCCTTTGTCTTAATTATCTTTGTACCAAATGAAAAATGTAATAAATTTAACACAATTCAAAAAATTTAGATTTAACCGCTTATATATCACTGCACATTTAAAAACAGTGACGTGCTAGATGCTTTTTTCTGCTGTATTGTTTATAAATTCTACTTATAAGCTCCTACAACATGCTGGCACTCCACATTGAACAAGGTGATATCATTTGGTGAATAGGAGGACACACATGGCAAAACATACACAGGCACACAGTACTAGATTGGTCAACTCAGACATGGAACACATGACAGGTGTCCACACACGGTCCGGTAAACAATCCTGACCTCGATAATGATCTGTCTTTCCAGCAGGGTAAAATGGTCCTGTACATGGGCTGCATCATCCTGGGAGAAGGGGAGGCTGAGGGGAAACAACAGACACAGGTAAGTGTTCATCACTGTTACCATTTACTAAACAATCCCACAAGAAGATCACAACTGCCACCCCATCTAATCACCATGAAAAAGTCAAAGACAAAATGCGCTAGATTTACATTTGCCTCATACAGACAGATCTCTGGCACTAGGAATGAGAGAGCAGGTCATCAGCAGAAAGGAAGAGGTAAGATAATTTGGCTTTGCAGTTGTTTATTATTTTAATTAAAAAAAAAAAAAAAGTTTTAATAACACGTCATACTTACCTGCTCTATTCAATGGTATTGCACAGAGTGGCCCTGAACCTCCTCGTCTCGGGTCCCCTGCCAAAGCTCTTAGCGCCCCCCCACTGAGCTGAGTGCCCCCATAGAAATCCGCTTTCTACGGGGGGCACCTATGCGGGCTCATTTCCGAGCCTCACAGTCTGCATCTTTCGGCCCTCCACCCCAACTCACTCATCATAGAATTGATACACAGGAGCAAGAGCCAATGGTTCCCACTGCTATCAATCTGCCCAGTGAGGAGGGACAGAGACGGGAGAGCTGCTGCTTTTGTGCACAGCACTGGATTGAGATTGGACTCAGGTAAATATAAAAGGGGAATCCTCTTCAACAGAAGGTGTTTTACCTTAATACATGAGGAAAAAAAGGCTTTAGAACCACTTTAAAAGGATCTTTTACAATTTTACTGTCTTTTTGCTTAAAAGGAGTTGTAAAGGCAGAAGGTGCTTTTATCTTTTTTTTTTAAAGGGTAAATTTTATTCACTTTTGCAGACAGCAATTTTTTCAGGTACAATTGTCCAAATATGCTTATACATATTATAACATTGACAGCAGCTGTACGTGTCTTAGAGATATATATATATATAGATATATATATATATATCTATATATATATATATACACACACACAGATTTTAATATTTCAGTTACCTGTGGGGTCTGGTGGGCTGAGACACCCACTGACTTCTAGACAAGAAACGGCCTTCACAAGGCATGTAATGCAGAGGGATAATGGAATTAAAGCAAACATATACAGGTAAACCTTGTACACAGCCAACCCCCAATCATAAAACTAGTAATTTTTTTTTTTTTTGCAATAAAAATAAGTAATATATGGGCACCAGCACAAAACCTTTTTCGGGTCAGTGCTGGCATCCCCAGGGGTGATCAATGACACTCACCTGAGACATTTACTCTTCAGGAAGTCTCTGCGCTGCTCGGCATCCGTGATGTTCAGGTGTTCCCGATATCTACATAGCTGTGGAGAGACAACCTTCTCTGAGACTAGGAAGGAATATGGAGAAATGGCAACACTCCAGCCAACCATGGATACTCACTGCTAGCTCTTCTGTCCACTCCAGGTACCTGGAAAAAAAAAAATAAATAAATAAGAGGCTGCAAGTAGGACAGCAAATAAATCAACAAAAAACTCATTGATGTCTATCCACAGAATTTGAGAAAAAGATCACTGATGGTCCAGATAAAGTCTACTCATTACTATAAGGCGTCTTTTACACTGGGACCGCCCAAGCGTCAGCGGTAAACCGCCGCTAATTTAGCGGCAGTTTACCACTGTAATAGCAGCGCTATGGCTCTGCTATTGGGGCGGCAGCAAGGCACTTTTACCCCCCACAAGGGCTTAAATAGGGGTTAAAAGTGCTGGCACTCTGCGCTTCCGGAGCGGTGTACAGTCACTTTGGGAGTGATGGCCATTCATTCCAATGGCAGGGGCGGTGGAGGAGCAGTGCATACACCGCTCCTTCACCGACCCAAAAATCATGCTTGCAGGAGTTTGTTTTTTCTCCTGCTAGCGCACCGCCCCAGTGTGAAAAGACACACTAGGTTTAATGGAGAGGCGCTTTACAGGTACTATTTTTTTAGCGAAATAGCACCTGTAAAGCGCCCCAGTGTGAAAGGGGCCTAAATGTGTAAAAACAGCCAAAGCCATTCAGGGGTCCAAGGGACCACCTTCATCAGCAATTAAAGTATATCTAAGGTCAGAACTTTGTTTTTTCCATTTTGGATGGAGAAGAGGAGGATTAAAGCTGAAGTCCAGGATTTCAGCCATTTTGCAAAATGTACAGGCATACTATGAGTTAAGCCCAACGGAGGTGCATGCCACCTTCTAGACTTATCCCTTATTTACATTTGACAGTTTTATGGAGCTCCAGGATAGCAATCCCTACACTCAACGGTTCTGCCCGACCCTTCCCTTTGCTGCCAACTCACAGAAGCCTTTGTATTTTATGAATGAGATTTTCTTTGTATCCTGTGACTGGGCGGAAGGAGGGGAGGACACAGCAGCTGCATGCAACTCTGCAACTGAAGGAGCTGAGACCCCAAAAGATCCAGCTTCAGAGTTCCAGAAATGTAGTTATAGTTATCCTCCCAGAACTTGATAAAAGTTTCAGATGTAAAGCAAAAAGAAAGGTCGAGGAGGTGGCATGCACCTTGTTGGACTTAAAGCTTTACTAAACCCATGAGCCTGCATTCTCTATATCTGGCCTCCCACAGTACACAGATCATGGAAATGCAATTATTTTACTAAATATAAACGGCTAAATACCTTTTCTCGTCAGCAGTATACAGCAGTATTATGACTTCTATGAGTGTCTGGTTCAAGCTTGTAGGAGGAATTTTCATTCTACTTCTAATATGTGGCTGTAGGACCCCTGACCCTCTGTTTGGACAGTGCTGATTGGCCCTGTGCACATCACATGTACCCCCCCCCCCCCAAGAAAAAAAAAACAAAAAGCAAAACTCTCTAGCAATACAAACCAATTAACAGTCATCTTGGGACATTAATGGGGTTAGATCCTGGGACTTGCCTACTGAGTATCTTTGACCCCTCATTGTTCTCAGGAGACAATGTCACTTCTATTATAAGGAGCCTGTTCCAAGCATGTAAGCTAATAGCTCAAAAATGGATCTCACAGTCCCCCCTAACAGTGGAGGAATGGAAAACTCAAATGAGAGAAACCATAATCAAAGATAAATATATTTTACTACATAGAGGCAACCCAGAGAAATACGAAAAAATTTGGAAAAATTGAGAGAAATTTTGGATTGATTGAGGAAGGGGTGGGTTTTTTTCCTTTTTTCCTGGTTTCTTTTCTCCCCGTTTTGTTGTTTTCTCTTTTTTTCTCTCCATACGTGGGATGATATGATTGTATGTAATGTTTGTATTGTTTTGTTTTGTTTCTGGAGAAAAAATAAAAGTAATACACACCAAACTGAGCATGTGCAGAGTACCCCCAAGTCTCTCTTCTATCAGGAGATGGATTGGGGACAGTGGAAGAAGGGTAGGTTTAGAGAAGACAGGATCAAACAGCTTTTTACACAGTGCAGAAGAATAACCCCTTAGGTTCCACAATTCGTATAGCAAGCATGCTTTATTGTATATACAGGATCATTTTACGGTTGTGGGTTTAGTAACGCTTCAACTCATAGTATGCCTGCACATTTTACAAAGTGGCAGAATTCCTGGGGTACAGCTTTAAAACTGCTGTCAGATTTTAATTGATGTATGTTTTACATGCAAGGAGCCCCTGGGGCTCCAGGGAGGGGGTTGTTTTGTCTTTCTCTGGACAGACAAATAACTGACCCAACTGATTACAGAATAAAATACAAAGTAACTCTCAGGATGAACATCCACCAGAGGCTTGCAGGCACCATTATATACATTCAATGATAACACATACGGGTTGATTTACTAAACCTAGAGAGTACAAAATCAGGTGTAGCTGTGTAAGGTAGCCAATCAGCTTCTAACTTCAGCTTATTCAATTAAGCTTTGACAAAGAAAAAAAAACTGTAAGCTATGCAGAACTGCACCAGATTTTGCACTCTCCAGTTTTAGTAAATCAGCCCCATGGTGATATTTATATTTCTGTTATTAGTCAGTAATTGACGCCCATTCCCGCTACAAACTGTAACGTCAGCCCAAACAGCGAAAGACCACCAACACAACCTACCTGAGGAGCTCAAAGAGCAACTGCTGGTCTTCTGTCTCCTTCAAGAAGTGAATAAAATGTTGCAGAGCCTCTTGTCTCTCCTTCAGCTCCCTGAATAGAATCTCTATGAGTGGAACAGACAATGACATCAACAGACAATTGGTGTCAGACAGTGTGATAAAGCAGCTGGAGAAGAAATACGCATAGAGCTGTCATTTCCATGATTTCATACTGTATTCAAGTTCTCCTGTGTAATTACCCGGGAAAGGCACCATCTTTGGGTCAGGAAGGTTACTTTAGGTAGACTTGGGACATTCAATACACACTTTATGCAGTACTTTTTGCAATACTGGTTAGCACTTTGGCCCACAATCCTCCGGCTGGGGTGCTTGGGGCTGCATACGCCTGGGGTGCTCCTGCTGGGTAGGCCTGAAGTGTTGGGTATGCCGGAGATTCCAAGGCTGGATACGCCGGAGATTCTAAGGCAGGGTACACTAAGGCTGGCTATGCGTGAGATTCTAAGGCTGGGCACGTTTCAGATTCTAGGGCTGGGTACGCTTCAGATTCTAAGGCTGGGTATGCTTCAGATTCTAAGGCTGGATACGCTTGAGATTCTAAGGCTGGGTATGCTTGAGATTCTAAGGCTGGATACGCTTGAGATTCTAAAGCTGGGTACGCTTGAGATTCTAAAGCTGGGTACGCTTGAGATTCTAAGGCTGGGTACGCTTGAGATTCTAAGGCTGGGTACGCTTGAGATTCTAAGGCTGGGTATGCTTCAGATTCTAAGGCCAGGTAGGCCGGAGATTCTAAAGCTGGGTACGCTTGAGACTCTAAGGCTGGGTATGCTTGAGATTCTAAGGCTGGGTATGCTTGAGATTCTAAGGCTGGGTACGCTTGAGATTCTAAGGCTGGGTACGCTTGAGATTCTAAGGCTGGGTACGCTTGAGATTCTAAGGCTGGGTACGCTTGAGATTCTAAGGCTGGGTAGATCTGGGGTGCTCATGCTGGTAATATATAGGGTGTTAAGGTTGGGTATATCTCAGGTGCTCAGGCATGGTGTTATTTAGCAGCCAAAGATGACCAATAACTGAGGGAACAACAAAACAACAAGAGCCAAAACCCCAACTTATCCCTGAACAAGACCCCACACTCTGAGCCCACATACTGCTTAATCATACCCAACCTGCGCTATCCTAAAGAGAAACTGACCACAGAATAGACATGGCACAAATTGTCAGTGGGCACCCACCTCTATAAGGTCACTTACCTGAATGTAATGTCTTTTTCATGAATATTAAAACCTGCAAATATGAGATGAAACATGACAGTGACCAGCCAGGGAGGCAAATTGAAGGATGACACAGAAAGAAAACAAATAATACTCTGCACACATTTATCCTCTGAAATGTATTTAGCGGATTTAAACTGAAAGTATACAATGTAATACCTCATCATCTCCTGAAACATCTCCAATAATATCTGATTGGCTATGTATTGCTTTAGCCACATCCACTTTATAACCCAAGCCACGCCTCCTACGAAGCAGATGAGACCGATCTGTCATTTACTTACAGCTGTGATGACATTCCCATCATGAAGTCGGACGGCTTCATCCAGAAGTTGCAGCTTGTCCTTCAGAGAGCGATACCTCTCCAGGGAGCAGACCTATCCACAAAACAAACATACAGGGGGAGATTTACTAAAACTGGAGTGTAAACTGTGGTTCAGCTCTGCATAGAAACCAAACAGCTTCCATATTTTATTGTCAAAGCTTAACTGAACAAGCTGAAGTTAGAAGCTGATTGGCTACCGTGGACAGCTGCACCCGATTCTGAGCGCTCTAGTTTTAGTAAAGCTCCCCACAGTATTCTAGGAAGATCAGGAATTAGGACCACTGACAATGTGCTGCTTTCATTTGGGGTTGGAAGAAGCAGAAACGTGACATTGTGCTCCAAGAAAACTACAGGCAAGTAAGTGAGCTGTGTGCAGGAGAATATCTCCTCCACCATTGTCACATATCTGCACAGCGAAAATAGCTGGATAAAGAAGGAAGGTAAGTATCCAGGTGGGCAGCACTCAGGGGGTGCAGGGACCTGATTAAGGGACAACTACACAAAAATACATTTGTCCTTTAAGCAAATATTTTTTTTTTTTCTTTGTGAATTGCAAAGTTGTTTTACCTGGAGATCCTGCCAGAAACAGCACTTCCTGTTGCAGGCTGACAATGCTAAGCTACTGCCTCACAACAAGCAGCAGTGTTGTCAGGCTGCAGTGCAAGATTCTCCAGTTGGTTGTTGAGCTGCCCGATTGATCTTATAGTAAACCTCGTACACACGAGCCGGTGGTTGGTTAACCGAACGTCCAACTTTTGTCTAAATTGGGCGACGACGGTTTGGTCTAGCGTACTGACATGAGTCAAGTAATCGGCCAACAAAGGCGAACATAGTAACGTGTTACGAGCGTATAACAAGGAAGTTCAGGTGAATGTGATTTGTGAATTACAAACACAGGTTACACCACCGAACACTTCCAGGAATTCCGAGCATGCGTGTTTGCACTACCAACTTTTTGTTGGCCAACTTCGGTACACACAAGCCAACAACTGGCCATCGCTGGCCAACACAAGTTTTCTAGTCTTGTCGTCCAAGTTCTGTTGGACGACAATTGGAAATCGGCTGTTGAAACGTGCGTACACATGATCGGATTTTCAGCCAACAGGCCGTTGGACGACTGTTGCTGACTGATAATCAGACCGTGTGAATGGGCCTTTAGTCTAGTGCAGTGGTTCTCAACTCCTGTCCTCAGGACCCACCAACAGGCCAGATTTTAAGTATAACCTTGGGGAGATGCAGACTAGAATGCTGCAATCACTGAGCACCAAAATGAGTGATGCATTTCAGTTATCCTGCAAACCTGGCCTGTTAGTGGGTCCCGAGGACATGAGTTGAGAACCACTGGTCTAGTGGCCTACTGAATGAACAAACACAACAGGCTGGAAACACTGCTGCTAATTTGCATTCAGTAAGACATGATGTCAAACATCCTAAAACATAGATATTGGGGTTACATAAAATGCAAAGCATAACTACAGCCATAAGATTGTCAGCTTTTGGACAGATTAGTGAAGGGTTAGAATCTTTATCAGGTTTGTGAACTCCTTGGGGAGATGGCTACCTGTGTGTTCTTCCCTAGTGGGGACACAGACATTTCTATAGTATGCTCTGATATACATTAATGGGCCTTTACATTGGAGTCAGACCTGTATAGGACACATAAAGCATGCCCTGCAAGGAGAATCATCCAGATCACAAATCGTACCTTGCCTTTGCTCATTCTCCGAACTGAATCCTCAATGCTCCACTCCCCGCTAGAATCCTGGAAAATGTACCAGAAGGTTAATGTTTGCCCTATGTCTCCCTTCCCAGAGGCCTCTACTGCCACCCATCCTACCCAAAGTGTTTCCACTGCTTCCCTCTTACCCCAAAGGGTCTCTGCTGCTTCTCCCTAACCCACAGGGTCTTGGCTGCTCCCTCCTTACCCCACAGGGTCTCGGCTGCTTCCCCCTTACCCCACAGGGTCTTCGCTGCTTCTCCCTTACCCCACAGGGTCTCCGCTGCTTCTCCCTTACCCCACAGGGTCTCCGCTGCTTCCCCTTTACCCCACAGGGTCTTCGCTGCTTCCCTCTTACCCCACAGAGTCTCCGCTGCTTCCCCTTTACCCCACAGGGTCTCCGCTGCTTCCCCCTTACCCCACAGGGTCTCCGCTGCTTCCCCCTTACCCCACAGGGTCTCTGCTTCCCCATAACCCCACAGGGTCTGTCCTTCCCCATAACCCCACAGGGTCTCTGCTTCCCCCTAACCCCACAGGGTCTACGCTGCATCACCCTACCCAACATGTTCTCAGCTGCGTCGCCCTACCCCACAGGGTCTCCTTTGTTTCCCCTACCCCACAGGGTCTCTGCTGCTTCCCCCTACCCCACAGGGTCTCCGCTGCTTCCCCCTACCCCACAGGGTCTCCGCTGCTTCCCTCTTACCTCACAGGGCCTCTGCTGCTTCCCCCTTACCCCACAGGGCATTCACTGCTTCCCCCCTTACCCCACAGGGTCTCCACTACCTCCAATGGCCCCACAGGGTCTCCACTACCTCCCCCCTACCCCACAGGGTCTCCACTACCTACCCCTTTCTTTGCCTCCTGCTGCACATACAGTTGTGCTCATAAGTTTACATACCCTGGCAGAATTTATGATTTCTTGGCCATTTTTCAGAGAATATAAATGATAACAAAAACTTTTCTTTCACTCATGAAACGTTTTTGGCTAAGTCATTTATTATCAATAAAATGTGTTTACTCTTTTTAAATCACAATGACAACAGAAACTACCCAAATGACCCTGATCAAAAGTTTACAGTTCTTAATACCGTGTATTGCCCCCTTTAACATCAATGACAGCTTGAAGTCTATTGTGGTATTTGTGGATGAGGCTCTTTATCTTCTCATGGTAAAGCTGCCCATTCCTCATGGCAGAAAGCCTCCAGTTCCTGGAAATTCTTGGGCTGTCTTGCATGAACTGCACGTTTGAGATCTCCCCAGAGTGGCTCAATGATATTGAGGTCAGAAGACTGAGATGGCCACTCCAGAACCTTCACTTTATTCTGCTGTAGCCAATGACCGGTCGACTTGGCCTTGTGTTTTGGATCATTGTCATGTTGGAATGTCCAAGTACGTCCCATGCACAGCTTCCAGGCTGATGAATGCAAAGGTTCCTCCAGTATTTTTTGATAATATACTGCATTCATCTTGCCATCAATTTTGAGCAAATTTCCTGTGCCTTTGTAGCTCACACATCCCCAAAACATCAGCGATCCACCTCCGTGTTTCACAGTAGGAATGGTGTACCTTTCACCATAGGCCTCCTCTCCAAATGTAGCGTTTATGGTTGTGGCCAGAAAGCTCAATTTTGGTCTCATCACTCCAAATGACTTTGTGCCAGAAGGTTTGAGGCTTGTCTCTGTGCTGTTTGGCGTATTGTAAGCAAGATACTTTGTGGCATTTGCGTAGTAATTGCTTTCTTATGGGGAATCAACCATGCAGCCCATCTTTCTTCAAGTGCCTCCTTATTGTGCATCTTGAAACAGCCATACCACATGTTTTCCGAGAGTCATGTATTTCATCTGAAGTTATTTGTGGGTTTTTCTTTGCATCCTGAACAATTTTCCTGGCAGTTGTGGCTGAAATTTTAGTTGGTCTACCAGACCGTGGTTTGGTTTAAACAAAACCCCTCATTTTCCACTTCTTTATTAGTTTGAACACTGCTGATTGGCATTCTCAATTCCTTGGATATCTTTTTATATCCCTTTCCTGTTTTATACAGTTCAACTACCTTTTCCCGCAGATCCTTTGACAATTCTTTTACTTTCCCCATTACTCAGAATCCAGAAACGTCAGTGCAGCACTGGATGAAAGATGCAAGGGTCTGTCAGGAGTCCAGAACTCATAGACCTATTATACACACACACTAATTACAAGCAAACAGATCACAGGTGAGGATAGTTACCTTTAATAGACATTCAAACCCCTTTGTGTCAACTTGTGTGCATGTTATCAGGCCAAAATCACTAGGGTATATAAACTTTTGATCAGGGTAATTTGGGTAGTTTCTGTTGTCATTATGATTTAAAAAGAGTAAACACAGCTGATTGATAATAAAAGGCTTCAGCCAAACACTAACCATGAGTGAAAGAAATGTTTTTTGTGTTATTCATATTCTCTGAAAAATGGCCAAGAAATCAAATTCTGTCAGGGTATGTAAACTTATGAGCATAACTGTAGCCCCCCCCCTATTAACAGGGCTCTGCTGCCTCCCCACTACCCAAAGGCCTCCACGTCTCACCACCCCACAGTACCTGGTATTCAGATCTGGGTTTCCGGAGTTCTGGGGCAAAATGTTTATTATTTGTCTCTAGAAAAGCTGGAAGAGAAGAGCAGAGAGCATGACCAGATTACTCAGCCCTAGCTAAACCCCACGCGAAGGGCAGAAATACCAACTTACCATCAGTCAGCGACTGGAAACTGCTCTGCCTGGATTTTCCTGCAATTTACAGAGGCAACAGTAGGAGTCACAATACATAAAAAAATGTGATAGAAATCTACACAGAATGTACATTAAGGGAACGAGGAGCAAAACACAACCTACACAGGAAGGTAACACAATAAATAACACTCACCTTTAAAGAGGCTGCCAAGGGAATAGGAGGACACTGGTTTGGGGAAGGAGTAAGAGGACGGCTCTGACCGAGGTTTCTCAGTTCCTGGACTCTTTAGGTCCCTCCCCCGGTTAATTGATGAGGTCTCTCTAATAGACCATGATATACCTGAGAGAGATACAAACATGGAGCAGATGGGACAATCAACCTTTTACAGCAGACTTCCAAAATATCCCTCTCCCGTGTCCCCTGGGGGCTACCCCTTGGACACAGAGATGGAGAGCCACCCCTTGGACACAGACATGTCTCCTTCACAGATGAATACTCACTCCCCACCGGCTCCCCACTCCAGGTGAATTTCTCCCAATCCTCATCATCTTCCTCCACAAAGGCTTTCAGGCTGTTCACAGCGCGTTTCGATTCTTTCAGCTACAAGAGGAAGCAGCGGTAAGTGCAACCACAATCCAGTACACGGGACACAACATAAACAGGATTCTAGGTGCGGAAAGGACAGGAAAGTCTGAGGATGGACAGAGGATAAGGATGAACCTGGGCAAGGTAGAAGGATGAGGCAGATGACAGGGAGAGGGGAAAGGTGAGATGTGAGATCAGTCTAAGGCGGCATAGAAGTCATTTTGGTTTCCACCTTACCTGAGACAGTCCGTCCTCATCATGGTCATCAAAGGTGAACGCTTTACACTTGGAAGCATTCCAGTAATCTTCATCCTCCTTTACCCTGGACATCTGGAGTGCAGAGAGAGGCACACAGGGAGATCAGAAGATTCACCACCTGCATACAGCCAGAGACAGAGAGTCATTCCACAGCCAGAGACAGAGCGTCACTCCACAGCCAGAGACAGAGCGTCACTCCACAGCCAGAGACAGAGCGTCACTCCACAGCCAGAGACACAGCGTCACTCCACAGCCAGAGACACAACGTCACTCCACAGCCAGAGACACAACGTCACTCCACAGCCAGAGACACAACGTCACTCCACAACCAGAGACACAACGTCACTCCACAGCCAGAGACACAACGTCACTCCACAGCCAGAGACACAACGTCACTCCACAGCCAGAGACACAACGTCACTCCACAACCAGAGACACAACGTCACTCCACAGCCAGACAGAGTGTCACTCCCCACAAAGGGCCAGAGATGGAGCGTCACCCCCCACGGACAGCCAGAGATGGAGTGTCAACCCCCACGGACAGCATGTCACCCCCCCCCATGGACGGCCAGAGATGAAGTGTCACCCCCCACGGATGGAGTGTTACCCCCCATGGACAGCCAGGGATGGAGTATCACCCCCCATGGACAGCCAGGGACAGAGTGTCACACCCCACGAACAGCCAGGGATGGAGTGTCACCCCCACGGATGAAGTGTCACCTCCCACGGACGGAGCGTCACCCCCCACGGATGGAGCGTCACCCCCCCCCATGGACGGAGTGTCGCACAACATGGATGGCCATGGATGGAGCGTCACCCCCCACGGACAGTCAGGGACGGAGCGTCACCCCCCACGGACGGAGTGTCACCCCTCCACGTACGGCCACGGAAGGAGTTTCACCCCTCCACGGACAGCCAGGGACGGAGCGTCACCCCCCA
>BLSH010417060.1:189467-200662 GCA_018402905.1 Glandirana rugosa
CCAGGGGAGTCCGGCCTCATGTCGATTCCTCCTCAAATACGTCGACGATGTAACCCGACTGGTGTCACCCCCCACGGACAGCCAGTGATGGAGCGTCACCCCCCACGTATGGCCACGGAAGGAGTGTCACCCCCCACGGACAACCAGGGGCGGAGCATCATCCCCCACGGATGGAGTGCCCCCCCATGACAGCCAGGGACGGAGTGTCACCCCCACCTCACAATGGTGAGAAGAACATAAATAGGGTTGCCACCTCATCCCTTTAAACCCGAACACATATGAATTACACAGGTTGTTCTGTGACTGATTAAGGTGGTAATTAAACTCACTTGGTGCCTCATCTGCATTAAATCAGCCTCAGAACTGTGTAATTCATATTTCCTGGATTAAAGGGATGAGGTGGCAACCCTAAACATAAATAAGCCTATAATGTCACCAGATGGGGAATAAATGTGGAATTCAGGAGGCAGTCAGCCCAATGTAGCAGCTGCATAAACTCCTCCTTAGCTGTACTCCGGCCTGAGGGGACCCAGAGAGGGAGAGAGCAGAGGGACCCCCATACCTCTCCTCCAGCATCAGGAGACCTCCGGTGTAACTGCAGCACAGGCAGGACTACCACTCCCAGCAAGCCCCGCGCCTGACACTTCCTGACACCTCACTCCGCCTCCACCCCGCCCACACACACTGAGATTCGATACAACGCATCCCTATAGATAGAAATGTGTATATTATACATATTATTGGAGGGGGTCTAATATATATATTCCATATACGGGGGGATCACATCCTGATCATACACAGCCCTCCCATCTATCCACCATAGAACAACCCGCCCTCCTCCTCCACTACATTCATTTCAGAATACTGCGATAATAATAAAAGAATAAGAATATAGATTCACGGTAATAATAATTTATCCTGCAGCCCTCAGTAAAGATGGCCGCCGGTCTCCATGGCCTTGGCTCCTGGCGAGCTTTCCTTCTAGCAGAATGATTCTCCGCGTGTCTCTGGTGAATGGGCGGCGCCATATTTCTGGGGCCTAACTAAGGGGGGGGTCAACGGTTGGTCTTCGGGACGATGGCGGAAGGAAGGAAGAGGAGGAGCCGGGGGCGGGCCTACCGGCTTTCCAGGCTCTTCTAGTAACTTCTACGGCAGATAAAAGTGACGGCGGGGCTGTGCGGAGGGCATTCACCGGGAGCGGCACAGACATGGCCAAGTGGGGAGAGGGAGACCCGCGCTGGATTGTGGAGCAGAGGGCGGACGCCACCAACGTCAACAACTGGCACTGGTGAGAGGCACTGGGCACACAATAGTGATTCATTCTATTCATTCCATCATTCACTGTACATTCTATTCATTCACTGTACATTCTATTCATTCCATCATTCACTGTACATTCTATTCATTCCAACATTCTATTCATTCCATCATTCACTGTACATTCTATTCATTCCAACATTCTATTCATTCCATCATTCACTGTACATTCTATTCATTCCAACATTCACTGTACATTCTATTCATTCCATCATTCACTGTACATTCTATTCATTCCATCATTCACTGTACATTCTATTCATTCCAACATTCTATTCATTCCATCATTCACTGTACATTCTATTCATTCCAACATTCTATTCATTCCATCATTCACTGTACATTCTATTCATTCCATCATTCACTGTACATTCTATTCATTCCAACATTCTATTCATTCCATCATTCACTGTACATTCTATTCATTCCAACATTCACTGTACATTCTATTCATTCCATCATTCACTGTACATTCTATTCATTCCATCATTCACTGTACATTCTATTCATTCCACCATTCACTGTACATTCTATTCATTCCAACATTCTATTCATTCCATCATTCACTATACATTCTATTCATTCCATCATTCACTGTACATTCTATTCATTCCATCATTCACTGTATTAATTCCATCATTCACTGTACATTCTATTCATTCCATCATTCACTGTACATTCTATTCATTCCATCATTCACTGTATTCATTCCACCATTCACTGTACATTGTATTCCTAGTATTATTGTATATTTAAACACAGATCCGTTGTATCATTCTTCTATATCCTCCCCAATTCTGACATTTCTCTCTTGCATATAAAAATCTGCATCTTTTTGCTAGAAAATTGCTTAGAACCCCCAAATATTATATACATTTTATTTCCAAGCAGAGGCCCTAGAGAATAAAATGGCTGTAGTTGTATTTTTTTTTCTATCGCACGATATTTGCACAGCAGTTTATCAGGCACAAATTTTCAGGAAAAAAAATACACTTAAATTTTAGTGCACACAAAATAATATCCCGTTTTTAGATAAAATATAAATGATTTTATGCCCAGTAAATGGATACTAAACGTCATGGTTTAAAATTGCGCACGCTCGTGGAATGGCGACAAACTACGATGCTTAAAAATCTCCATAGGTGACGCTTTAAACATTTTTAGGCTCCATGCACACTGTATCTGATAAACGACCGTTTTTGGTCGTTTTGGTGTTTTTTTTAACAGCCCAAAAACGCCACTTTGTTATCCTATGTGTCCATGGACATTAATTGTCGTTTATCAGCAGTAGCGTTTTTGGGCTGTTATCTAAACGCCCTGAATTGGCGTTCAAAAGTCGTTCCTTTGACCACAAAAAAAGCCGCTAAACGCTCAAACGCCGGTAAACGGCTGTTTATCGGCGTCCGGCGTTTTTTGCCGTCAATGGAAGCTAATGAAGTAAAAAAAAAAAATGCCCAAAACCGCTGACACCGGTAAACGTTGCTTACAAAACGCTGCAAAAGTACATTTTGTAAGCAGCGTCTCCTGCCCGACGCCAAGAGAGCCCAGATGGCGTCCAGTGTGCATGGAGCCTTACAGGTTACCTGTTAAGAGTCACAGAGGAGGCCTAGTGCCAGAATTATTGCTATCGCTATAACGTTGGTGGCGATGCCTCACATGCGCACTAATTATTCATACACAGTGCCTTCTCCACCGTTCTTCAAAGCAAGGTACATGTATATTAATACCATAAAGTATTAACAAAACTGTCCACAGGGCACCACATGCAGTCCAGTGTTTTTTTTTTTTTTTTTTTTTTTTTTTTTTCCTGCATCAAAAACACATGGAAAGTAGGTTATCTGGTTTCCAATGGCATAGTTCACACCAGTACGGTCAGTTCCAGGGATTTCCAGTTCCACAAAAAAAAAGTAGCACATGTTGCATTTTTCCTGCACTGGACTGGAATGCTGTAAAATGCACCGGAATGCATCAAAAAGACGCATGCAGAAAAGCATCTGGAACGCATCCGGACTGCATTTCTATGATGTGAGCTGGCACTTAAAGCTCAGTTCACACCAGTGCACTGTGCTATGCACATCACATGCAATGTCTGTGCGATGCGATTTCAGCCATACAGACAGTATGGCTGAATTTGCGTCGCATTCAGGCCAAACTGAAGGGAAAAAAAAGGGGGGTCCTGCCCTTCTTCCCCCTCCGATTAATTTCCGAACTGAAAGTTCGCACTGCGATGTGCTAACTGAAATGGGGGTGTCGTTAACTTTCTATTGACACTCCCAGCGGTTCCCATATGGCGCTGTGAACTGCCTTGCGAGTCAGTTCCTGCATCACACAAGTGTAAACCGAGCCTAGGGCTAAGAAAAAAGGAGAAAAATGCACTGGACTGCATCAAAAAAAGTGAATGCAGAAAAGCATCTGGAACGCATCCGGACTGCGTTTCTATGGCGTGAACTGGCCCTTTAAAGCGGTTGTAAACCCTGTAAAAACAAAAAAAAAAAAAACCCTGTAAGACAAAGGCATAATGAGCTTGCATGCATCTTTATACTAGCTCATTATGAAATGCCTTAGAAAAAAGACCCCACAGCCGCGCCCGGTCACTGCTGAGGGGGCTGACCTGTTCCCCCAGTGTTACTTACGGGTTAGCAGGCTCCGGCGCTGTGAGTGGCCAGAGCCGCAATGACATCACTCCTGTGTGCATCTGGCATGAAGCTCTGGCACAATACGCCGGACCTTCAGAGTGCAGGCGCTGCTGACGTCAGTGGCTGCATGCAGGGTGAATATCTCCGGCTTATCTGTAGGTAAAAATCACAAAGCGGCTTTACTACCACTTTAACCACTTGCCTAAAGGGCACTTTTACCCCCTTCCTGCCCAGGCCAATTTTCAGCTTTCAGCGTTGTCACACTTTGAATGACAATTTTGCAGTCATTCAACACTGTTTCCAAATGACATTATTATTTTTCCCACAAATAGGGCTTTCATTTAGTGGTATTTAATCACCACTGGGTTTTGTTTTTTTTTTGCTAAAAAAAATAAAAGGCCGAAAATTAAAAAAAAAAAAAAAAAAAAAAAAAAAAAAATTTTTCTTTGGTTCTGTCAGAAAATTTTGTAAATGAGTAATTTTTTCTCCTTCATGGATGTGCACTTATGATGCCTCTGATGAGGAGGCAGCACTGACTTGCGTAACTGATGGGCACAGATTGGCGTCACTGCTTGGTACTGTTGGTGCTGTACTGATTATTAGGGCACTGATTATCTGTGCAGTTCTCCCGTGTGAGGAAATGCTGCTGATCGGCTCTCCTCTCCTCACACGCTCAGGAGAGCTGATCACTGGCACCTCCGTGTTTACATGTGATCGGCTCTGATTGGACATAGCCAATCACATAGGTAAAGAACCACTTCATCGGCTCTTTAGCGAGATCGAGGTCGCGTCATGCCCCAGGTACACAGTGTGCCTGCAATCGCGGTGCAATGTAATGTGACGCCAGCCCAGAATGAGAGGGTATCCCACCCACCGTCATTTGTCTATACAGAGGACAGGAGGCGGTTAACCACTTCAGAGCTGTGCTATAGCTGAAAGATGGCTACAGCATGGCTCTGTTCCGGGAGGGCATCCATGGCATCCTTCCTATCTCTCCCTAGCTATCACAAGGGATGAACAACATCCCTTATAATAGTATGGACTGTGACAGGTCCTCTTTATGGAGAGATATGGGGTCCCCATGTCTCCCCTCTGGCCTCCAAAGCAGCTGATCAAACCGAGATACATTGGGGTTTAGTTACTAAGGCGAGTTTCACATTGGGGCGGTAGCGGTAAAGCGCCGCTAGTTTTAGTGGTTAAAAGCCCCAGCGCATGCCTCTTCTGAAGTGGTGTTCAGCTGCTTTGGAAGTGCTGCTGATTCATTTCAATGGGCAGGGGCGCTGGAGGAGTGGTGTATACATCGCTCCCACACCGACCAAAAGGAGCTGCTTGCAAGCGCACCGCCCCAGTGTGACAGCACTCAGGCTTTCACATTGGGGAGGATTGGAGGGAGTTTTTCAGGCACTTTACAAGCGCTATTTTTAGTGCTAAGGCACCTGAAAAACGTCCCAGTGTGAAAGGAGTCTAAAGGAAAAATTTGAGGAATGACATTATCAGGGTTTTTCTTTTCACGTGATCAGATAATTTAAATAATATTCATTAAAGCGGAACTAAATGGATCAATGGTTCTCTTTCCTGTGTGTCAGTCTTTGGCTGTCTTCATTAGCCGCTGTGGGATGACGTCACTCCAGCACATGCGCAGGAGCCAGTCATCCCGGCACATAGGGACCAGGCCGGAGCTGTGAGCTGAGCTGCGTATGCACAGTTCAGTTAGCGCTCCAAGATAGCTGAGAGCAGGTCGGTGTATTTATTATAGAAGAGACTTGGCATGTCTCTTCTGCAGTAAAGTGTTGCCTGCTTGCTGAGAGTAACAGTGGGACTTTACGTCCTTTTTTTTTTTTTTTTTTTTTTTTTTTTTAGTAAAAATTCTCATCTCCTTTAGTAAATCGGCCTCCGTGTATTTACCATCATCCTTGTATATAAACTACTGTGCAAAAGTTTTAGGCAGGTGTGAATGCTGTAAATGAAGGATACCTTCAGAAATAAAAGTGTTAATGGTTTATATTTATCAATTAACAAACTGGAAAGTAAATGAACAGAAGAGAAATCCAAATTAACACAATATTTGGTGTGATCGTCCTTTGCCTTCAGACCAGCATCGATTCTTCTAGGTAGACTTGAACTCGGCAGGTAGGTTGTTCCAAACATCTCGGAGAACTAACCACAGATCTCCTGTGGATATCGGCTGCCTCAAATCCTTCTGTCTCTTCATGTAATCCCAGATAGACGCCATAATGCTGAGATAAGGGCTCTGTGGGGGACAAGCCATCACTTCCAGGACACCTTGTTCTTCTTTACACTGAAGATAGTTCTTCATGACATTGGCTGTATGTTTGGGGTGGTTGTCCTGCTGCAGAATAAATTTGGGGCCAATCACACGCCTCGCTGATGGTATGGAATGATGAAGTATGTGGTCATTGTCCTCCCCCTCCATGGTGGTTGCTGCTGTCCCCACCCCCCACCCCCATGGTGGCCGCACCTGTCTTGTCCATCCCCTTTTTACATGAAGGCCACCACCATCCCCCCTCATGGTGATCCCCAATGACAAAAACCTTCCTCCTCCATGGTCGTGCACCATCCTCCCCAACCATCACACTTCGCAATCCTCCCTTCTCCATGGGGATACCCATTGGTGACCACCCCCCCATGTTGGAAGCCGCCACAGTCGACTTCCCCCCCCTTCTATGATGGCCACCGCCACCTTCGACTAAACCCCTCCCCTCTGTGGCGGTCGCTGCCACCATCATCCTGCCAAGAATGCAGATGTTGGCATCTTAGTTCACACTATGTGCACAAATAAATGGCTGCAGTGACCATCTTCTGGTGTCAGATGGTGGCTGATGATCTGCAAAGCTGACACTCGGCTGTGCTGCAGCAAGTGCCCACTCCCCTGAGGCCATAAAAGTCTGTCAGCTGGGTGTGAAATAGATGGCCGGGTGCTCTGACCTCCCTGGTGTCAGTGACGGTGTACAGGGAGGGGGATGGATAGCTGGCACATCACTCAGGAGTCTAAGAATAAAAATAGACCTGAGGAGAGGGGGAGGGATGGGGCAGAGTGTGGAGTGAGCTGTCCCAGGATTGGGAGCTCTATAATGGGGGAACCTATCCCGGAATAGGAAAGGGGCACCTTTCCCTGTATTGGAGGACACCTGTCCTTGAGTGCATGTGGTGGGGGGTTCTTAGTAAATCGGCCTCATTGTATTCCTGAATATCATTCTGTTTACATTGCATTCACCATCATTCCCTATACATGGCATTCACCACATTCATTCTCTATGCATTGCATTCACCATCATTATTCTCTATGCATTGCATTGAGCTCCCTCTTTCTCTATGCATTGCATTCACCATCATTCCCTATACATGGCATTCACTGCCCTCATTCTCTATGCATTGCATTCACCACCTTTACTCTCTATGCATTGCATTCACTGCCCTCATTCTCTATGCATTGCATTCACCACCTTTACTCTCTATGCATTGCATTCACTGCCCTCATTCTCTGTATGTTGAGCGCACTGCACAGCTGCCATGTGAGGAAAGTCGGTTCTTTGTGCATCGTCCTCCATCATCCACACTCGGGGACCATCTGTGTCCTCGCCTCCCTGACACATGACCTGTGTGGGGGACATTCTGTCGCCATCGTCTGTCCTGTTCAGCTAATGCCAGTGTCAGTGCTGAGGTCCCATATTTTACCCAATCAGTATCCTGGGGGTCCCGGGACTGACATCAGTGACATGTTGGTTTTGGGGCTGTCAGATTAGGTTAGGAATCGAAACCTTCATAAGAGACCCATTACTGATGACCTTCCTAAAATACCAACTTTGTACCTTCTAGGTGTTGATTCACTGACCCAGGACAAATGTATAGATCAGAAATGTCCTAATCTGTGAACCTATTCCAGGTCACTAAATCAGGAGATTGAAGCTGGAGGATCAACATGACAGCCAGGGAACTGGCATTTGCAGGAAGATATGGAGATGATGGTGGCCTATGTTTCCTACTTGTTGGGGTTGTATGATATGAACACATGCAGAAATAGATGTACTTTATTTCTAGGGTTCAGTCCTGAGAACCTCCATACTCTGGGGTCCAGGGGGGGGGGGGGGGTGAGGAGGTGAATGTGTGTCCCCACTCGTCCCACAAATGGTTCAGGGGTTGGGTATAGATGAACTGTGGACAGATCTAAAATGAACAAATAACTGCAGCCCAGTATTCATTCATACAGCATGAAATTTATTTTATCAGGACGAGCAGTGTAAGGTACCTGAATGTGTAGTCCTTGTACAGCAGAGCTCAGGCTGGTGTAGGGAGAAGCAGCACAAGGAACAAGTTAGTAGGAGAGAGCAAAGTGACAGATGAACTCGTCAGTTACAGGGTGGGGTGACAGAGCTGTGTAAATATCAGGACTGGATGGCTAGAAATACAAATCATTAGCGGCAGGTAAAACAGCCTATTGTATGGATTTTATCTGTGTGTTTAGCTGTATGTATGGAGTTCAGCTTTAGGGGGGAGCTTGTCAGACCTTCTTTGACAATAATAAAGCGAAGTGGGGAAACACACACACACACACACACACACACCATCCCTCCAACAGCAGCCAATCAGAAGGAGGTTTTATTGGGTTATTTCATGTGTTGCTCCTGACTTTTTTTTTTTTTTTATTTTTTATTTTTTGTTCTTTCATAGAACCTGTATGATGTGGTGATCACTTGCAGACCCCCCTCGTTCTGTCGTTCCATAGTACCCAGGTGGCAGTCAGTGACGATCACTGACCTCCTTGCCTTCTCTATCCATAGTACCCATATAACGAGGTGGCAGTCAGTGGCGATCACTGACCTCCTTGCCTTCTCTCCTATCATAGTACCTGTATGACATGATGGGTCATGCTGCTGACTGACTGACCCCCTTGCTGCTTTTGCAGGACGGAGAGAGACGCCACAGCCTGGTCTAATGATAAATTGAAGGAGCTGTTCATGTCTGTGTCTGTGACGGGCGAGGAGGGCACGTGTGAGGTGACGGAGATCAGTAAGATGGACGGCGAGGCCTCCATCAATAACCGCAAAGGGAAACTCATCTTCTTCTATGAGTGGGACATCAAACTCAGCTGGCAAGGTGAGTGCACTCCCATATCTGTGCGCACCATAAGGGGACATTTATACTGCATGATTGGGGGAGAGGTTTGCTGTCCTTTGTGGTCATGTGACAGGTGAGGCTGATATGGTCATAGGATGTGGATAGAAGATGACGCGGTTATTTTGTTTATAGGACAGTCGCAGTCTGGAGTGAAATATAAAGGACATGTGGAAATCCCAAACCTGTCGGATGAGAATGACCCCAGCGAGGTGGAGGTGAGGGTTCTGTGTATCATTTATGATATCGCACAGATTGAGATATTCCTCAACAGAGGCTCCCCTTGGATTTCTCTTCTTCTTGGTGGATTTTGTACATTGCCACTTCATCAATAGTGATGGGGCTGGTGATGTATAGTGTGTCCTCCACATTATACGTGTGTGTGTGTTTGTGTATATAATAATCTATCACAGTAAAACCTTGGATTGCACGCATAATTTGTTCCAGAAGCATGCTTGTAATCCAAAGCACTCGTATATCAAAGCAAATTTTCCCCATAAGAAATAATGGAAACTCGGATAATTCATTCCACAACCATTTATTCATAAGTCCTTCAGTTCATAGTCCAGATAAAAAGATTAAAGCAATGTGATAGGTTGTGTAACCATAAAATGTCCATTCACAAATGGCCGCCTCCACAAGGGGATTAGAAGCAAAATCCAGCAGGAGCTACAGAGTATAAAAGAGAAGAGAGGAGCCTCTAAGTGTAGCAATATGGTTACATTTAATGAAGGTCCAACATTTAGAACTCGCATGATTGATTAAAAGAGTCACATCTAAGTATGCAGGCATCCAGGGTAAAGCTGTCCACATAGACCGTCCTCCTCACTGCCATCGACATCATCCCTTCCACGCCGCGCTTCAAGCTTCTCTTTCAGGATGGTCTTGCTCGCTGTTCTGACCCTTAGGCTTGGGTGTCTGTCTCCTCTCTTGCACACCTGTACTCCTCATGAGGGTGGAACACAGAACCATAGTCGGGTATCTACAAAAAGACGAACACACACCTGACCATTAGGTCTCATGCACACAGGGCGTTTTTTGGCTGTTTTCAGCTGCAGACTTTTTTTTATTTTTTTATTTTTTCTATAGTCATTAAACCCTCCATGTTATCCTATGTGTTGTTCATGCACACATAGGCTGTTATCAACTGTTTTCAGCAGTGACGTTTTTGAGCTGTAAAAAAAACCAAGACCAGAGGGTTCTTTTGGACGTTTTTCAGCTGTAAAAACGTCAAACCCCACGTTTTTGGACGTTTTTTTGGATCAATTGGAAAAAAAAAAACCGTGAAAAAACAGCGGTAATTTAACGCTGGTAAAAGCTGAAAACATCCCTGATAAGCTACTGGCGTTTTTTTGGCTTTTTTTTTTTTTAAGTCCTGTGTGCATGAAGCCTTAGTGTGTTGGCAGTTCTGAAAATCTGGACCCAGGACCGGAGACTTCATCCCACCTGGATCTCTGGGCTCCAGTTTCCAAAATTCTAAGCCATGAGGAAACTGAAAATTGAATATCAAATACTTACCACAATTTTCCTTTCCTGACGAGCTCCATGTCAGCACAGTAGTAGGCTGACATGGAGCTGTCAGGAAAGCCAGTTTCCTCCTAATTAAGCAAAGCCCCTGGAGCCCCTCCAATCTGCCTGGTTCAAAATCCTGTGTCAACATCACCCTGGTCCTAATAGGGTGGGTGCATCCCTCTGCACTACACCTGTCTCTTCCCCCCCCCAAAAAAAAATACCGCCCCCAGTACTTGCAGGCATTGGGAAAGCACATTGTTCATTATTGGTCCTGTGCTGTCACATGGTGGGGAGGGAGACTTCAGCACTGTGTAAGCTCAAACTATGCTAACTGATTACACAGGGCTTCTTTTCCTCTCCCCCAGGGGTTAAACTGAGCAGCATATGATGAAGGAAATGTTCATATATGCATTTTGGGAGGGGGATAAACATGAACCTGTTGCTTGTCCTAGCATGGACGCAGCACAAGTCAGTTGTTTCTTCTGATGACATCTCTCCCCTCCTATAGATCAGAGTCTCTCTTGCAAAAGATGAACCGGACACAAACCTGCTCAGTCTGATGAGGAAGGACGGCGTGCGGAGTATTCGGGAGGCTGT
>BLSH010417060.1:229197-243905 GCA_018402905.1 Glandirana rugosa
AAGGCAAAGGGGGAGAAGAGTATGAGATATGAGGGTGGCACAGGGGGAGAAGGGTATGAGATATGAGGGTGGCATAGAAGGAGAAGAGTACGAGATATGAGGGTGGCATATGGGGATATGAGAGTGGCAAAGGGGGAGAAGAGTATGAGATATGAGGGTGGCACAGGGGGAGAAGAGTATGAGATATGAGGATAGCATAGGGGAGAAGAGTACGAGATAGGAGGGTGGCATGGGGGGAGATGAGTATGAGATATGGGAGTGGCATAGGGGAAGACAAACATGAGATATGAGGATGGCATAGAGGGAGATGAGTATGAGATATGAGGGTGGAAAAGGGAGACAGGTATGAGATATTGCAGGGGGAAGGGGGGGGTGAGATGGGGACATGGGAGGAGCCAGGTATGAGATATGAGGGAGGGGGATGGGCAGGAATCATGGGGGGGAGACAGATCACATGGTGGGTGGGTTAGTGCAGACATAGCTGTGCGCACAGGGTTCCCCCTGCTGCTTGGCTGCAGAGAACGGGACTGGAGAATTCCAGTCTCTTTCTCTGTCTCAGAAGTGAGACAACAGGGGTCTGTTTAGACCCCTGATATTTCACCAAAGCCCCCCTAATGGGGCTCCTAGAAAAAAATGTAAAAAAATAAAAAAATAAAAAATTATTGTAAAAAACTACTCAAAAATAAAATGGGAAGTAATAATAAATATAAACTACTGACATTAATCTCTGCTCTACTGACATATATATATATATATGCACACACGTGTGTTTGAGCTTTGGGGTGCACACCCTAATACAATAGGCTGCGCACACCTATACGTGCAGAGGATGAAGATATAGAACAGGAAGGCAGCAGAGATCTCACCATTGTCTGGAGCTGGAGTTCCCCTGCTGGCCAATGTCGCCCACAAGAGGGTGGAGTTCTCAATGTCATCCTCCCCTGTGGAGTGATAAAGTGACATATAAAGAGTCATATAAAGGGGCACCCCGGCACTGACCATATGACATCAATGAACACATCAAATTCCACATCAAATGTAATAGGCGGAGCATAGACTGGGGGGCGGGGTCAGACCTCACCTGGGCAGGGCAGGAGGTCACACACACGGGATTCGGTGGCAGTGCAGGAATAGCCGCAGGAGCGCGTGCGTTTCTGGCTGGGGCGACCACAGGTAGCACTACATGGGGACCAAGAACTCCACTCCTCCTCCTCCTCGTAATCTGTCCAGTAACAATAAAAGCTTGTGTCATACCTCACCCTGAAAGGGGAGGAGCAAACCTCATTACGGGGAAGAGTCAGACTTCATGCCTCATTCCACCCCCCTAGGTCACCCAGTAGTGGGAGGAGTCGGGCTCAAAGTCTCATACCTCCCTGTCACCTTGCAGTGGGAGGAGTCACAGTACTCCCATTCTCTGGGGTGGTTGGGGTATTCTGGAGACTCACCATAATGATATTTGTCTTCAGAGATCCAGTTCTCTCCATTCGGATCTCGCCCGCTTAGGATGTTGTCCTCCCATTCATACTGCGAGGAATAGTCGCCCACAATCTCTGGCCCTGAGGGGCCCGGGGTGGAAGTCTCCTCAGTAGGGAAGTCATTGTACTCCCAGAAGAGCGGCCAGAAGAGCTCATGCTGAGACACCCAATCAGGGTCCGCCCAGTCCGTCCGCGTATCCGACAAATCCAACTCCACCTCCGCCTGGGACGCCGGATCCACCTCAATAGTCACCTGGGGAATGAGAACCGCAACTGTCACCACAACAGTGACCCCGATATACACACAGTGACATCACTCCGGATATAAGTTATATTATAAAGGAGTGACATCACCACTCTCCAGATATAAGATATATTATATAGGAGTGACATCACCGCTCTCCAGATATAAGATATATTATACAGGAGTGACATCACCGCTCTCCAGATATAAGATATATTATAAAGGAGTGACATCACCGCTCTCCAGATATAAGATATATTATACAGGAGTGACATCACCGCTCTCCAGATATAAGATATATTATACAGGAGTGACATTGTCACTCTCCAGATATAAGATATATTATACAGGAGTGACATCACCGCTCTCGACTCTATTTTTAAATAAAGCAAAATTATACTCTAAATTTATGGTAAGTATAGCCCTTAGATGATAAGGGATAATAATCATGTTGCCAAACAGCAGCACTAGGCTACAATCTTCAGGGTTGCTATAACAATGTGTGTTTTCTCCCTCTTTTTCCACTTACAGCCAATATCAATATTGATCTTATATGTGGCACCTCTGATGAAGGTCGTCTGTTCCGAAATGCATTAAGTGCCAACATCTCATTGCATCATATTGATGTCTTGGTGATGGTTGCTTCATGTACAATATATAGTTTGTTTGTTTGCACTGTGTGAGTTATACTTCCATTTTAAAACAAATTTGTACTCAATAAAAAGTGTTTTTATACAATTTATGACTAATTTGTGCCTCAAAAATCCCACCCCAGAGGGTTTATCTTCCTAAACATATTATACAGGAGTGACATCACCGCCCTCCGGATATAAGATATATTATACAGGAGTGACATCACCACTCTCCAGATATAAGATATATTATACAGGAGTGACATCACCGCCCTCCAGATATAAGATATATTATACAGGAGTGACATCACCACTCTCCAGATATAAGATATATTATACAGGAGTGACATCACCACTCTCCAGATATAAGTTATATGGTCCCGTTGGTTGCAATTGTTGCTGTGGTGATGGTTTAGTGATGCCTCTCCTATTGGTTGGCAGTGTTGGGGTCTCACCTGGATGTTGGGGTTCTCAGAGGTCAGGTTGGCCCCCGATAGGCTCTGCAGGTCTAGGATGAATGGTGCCACTTCCTCCCGACTTTGGTCTGTCCCATGTGAAGTCTGTTCGCTGCTTTCTTGGTTGACCTCTGACCTCTGGCTGTCCTGTACAGAGGAAGGGACAATGTCAGCACTCATCCCCCACTTCATCCCAGGAGCTCACACTTAAATCCCAGTTTTGCAGATTAATTACTGTAAGCAGCCAATCAGAATTTAGCTCTCATCAGCCACTGCCTGAAATCCGCCAAAGTACTTGTCCCAGGAGCTCGCAATCCAATCTGACAGCTCAGATGGCCAAATAAGGAGAAGAGAGATAACAGAGACTGGAATTCCCCCAAACCACTATGGGAGTGGCAGGACCACCTACCTACCCACTGTCATCACCATCCTCACCATCACCCACTGTCATCATCCCCATCACCATCCTCACCATCACCCTCTCTACTGTCATCACCATCCTCACCATCACCCACTGTCATCATTCCCTCCCCATCACCATCCTCACCATCACCCACTGTCAACATCCCCCTCTCCATTACCATCCTCACCATCATCCCCATCCTCACCATCACTTCTCCTATGGTGGTAACACACACATACATTTGTCCTATCCATCCATCCATCCACTTCCCTGTGTGTGTCCTATCCATCCATCCACTTCCCTGTGTGTGTCCTATCCATCCATCCACTTCCCTGTGTGTGTCCTATCCATCCATCCATCCACTTCCCTGTGTGTGTCCTATCCATCCATCCATCCACCTCCCTGTGTGTGTCCTATCCATCCATCCACTTCCCTGTGTGTGTCCTATCCATCCATCCATCCACTTCCCTGTGTGTGTCCTATCCATCCATCCATCCACTTCCCTGTGTGTGTCCTATCCATCCATCCATCCACCTCCCTGTGTGTGTCCTATCAATCCATCCACTTCCCTGCGTGTGTCCTATCCATCCATCCATCCACTTCCCTGTGTGTGTCCTATCCATCCATCCACTTCCCTGTGTGTGTCCTATCCATCCACCCATCCACTTCCCTGTGTGTGTCCTATCCGTCCATCCACTTCCCTGTGTGTGTCCTATCCATCCATCCATCCACTTCCCTGTGTGTGTCCTATCCATCCATCCATCCACCTCCCTGTGTGTTCTATCAATCCATCCACTTCCCTGCGTGTGTCCTATCCATCCATCCATCCACTTCCCTGTGTGTGTACTATCCAGCCATCCACTTCCCTGTGTGTGTCCTATCCATCTATCCACTTCCCTGTGTGTATCCTATCCATCCATCCATCCACTTCCCTGTGTGTGTACTATCCATCCATCCACTTCCCTGTGTATGTCCTATCCATCCATCCACTTCCCTGTGTGTGTCCTATCCATCCATCCACTTCCCTGTGTGTATCCTATCCATCCATCCATCCACTTCCCTGTGTGTGTCCTATCCATCCATCCATCCACGTCCCTGTGTGTGTCCTATCCATCCATCCACTTCCCTTTGTGTGTCCTATCCATCCATCCATCCACTTCCCTGTGTGTGTCCTATCCATCCATCCATCCACCTCCCTGTGTGTGTCCTATCCATCCATCCACTTCCCTGTGTGTGTCCTATCCATCCATCCACTTCCCTGTGTGTGTCCTATCCATCCATCCACTTCCCTGTGAGTATCCTATCCATCCATCCATCCACTTCCCTGTGTGTGTCCTATCCATCCATCCATCCACTTCCCTGTGTGTGTCCTATCCATCCATCCATCCACTTCCCTGTGTGTGTCCTATCCATCCATCCATCCATCCATCCACCTCCCTGTGTATGTCCTATCAATCCATGCACTTCCCTGTGTGTGTCCTATCCATCCATCCATCCATCCATCCATCCATCCACTTCCCTGTGTGTGTCCTATCCATCCATCCATCCACTTCCCTGTGTGTGTCCTATCCATCCATCCACTTCCCTGTGTGTGTCCTATCCATCCATCCACTTCCCTGTGTGTGTCCTATCCATCCATCCACTTCCCTGTGTGTGTCCTATTCATCCATCCACTTGTCTGTGTGTGTCCCATCCATCCATCCATCCACTTCCCTGTGTGTGTCCTATCCATCCATACATCCATCCATCTATCCAACTAACATATCCACCCTATCCTATCCATTAATTCAACTACCCAATCCATGCAACTCTCCATCTATCCAACTATCCTATCCATCCAACTATCCTATCCATCCATCCAACTATCCTATTCATCCATCCAACTACCCTATCCAACCATCCATCCAACTACCCTATCCATCCATCCAACTATCCTATCTTATCCATCCATCCAACTATCCTATCCATCCATCCATCCATCCATCCAACTATCCTATCCATCCAACTACCCTATCAATCCATCCATCAAACTATCCTACACATCCATCCATCCATCCAACAATACATCCATCCAATCCTATCTATCCAACTATCCATCCAATCCTATCTATCCAACTATCCATCCATCCATACAACTGTCCTATCCATCCATCCATCCAACTATCCTATCCATCCAACCCTCCATCCATCCAACTACCCTATCAATCCATCCATCAAACTATCCTACACATCCATCCATCCATCCATCCAACAATACATCCATCCAATCCTATCTATCCAACTATCCATCCAATCCTATCTATCCAACTATCCATCCATCCATACAACTGTCCTATCCATCCATCCATCCAACTATCCTACCCATCCATTCATCTATCCATTTAACTACCCTATCCATGCAACTATCTATCTATCCAACTATCCTATCCATCCAACTATCCTATCCTATCAATCCACCCATCCAACTATCCTATCCATCCACCCATTCAACTATCCTATCCATCCAATTATCCTATTCATCCATCAAACTATCCTATCCATCCACCCAACTATACTATCCATCCAACTACTCTATCCATCCAACTATCCTATCCATCCATTCAACTACCCTATCAATCCAACAATCCATCCATCCAACTATCCTATCTATCCATCCAACTATCCTATTCATCCATCCAACTACCCTATCCATCCATCCAACTATCCTATCTATCCATCCAACTATCCATCCAACCCTCCATCCATCCAACTATCCTATTCATCCATCCAACTACCCTATCTATCCATCCATCCATCCATTCATCCATCCATCCAACTACTCTATTAATCCATCAAACTATCCTACACATCCATCCAACAATACATCCATCCAATCCTATCTATCCAACTATCCATCCAATCCTATCTATCCAACTATCCACCATCTATACAACTGTCCTATCCATCCATCCAACTATCCTATCCATCCATTCATCCATCCATCCATCCACCCAACTATCCTATCCGTCCAACGATCCATCCATCCAACTATCCTATCCTATCAATCCACCCATCCAACTATCCTATCCATCCACCCATTCAACTATCCTATCCTATCCTATCCATCCATCCAATTATCCTATTCATCCATCAAACTATCCTATCCATCCATCCAACTATACTATCCATTCAACTACTCTATCCATCCAACTATCCAACTATCTATCCTATCCACCGAATCCTATCTAGCCAACTATCCATTCATCCAACTATCCTATCCATTCAACTATCCTATCCATCCGTCCAACTATCCTATAAACCATCCAACTATCCTATCCATTCATTCCAACTACCCTATCCTATCCATCCATCCAACTATCATATCCTATCCATCAATCCAACTATCATATTCTATCCATCCATCCATCCATCCATCCAATTATCCCATCCTATCCATCCATCCAACTACCTTATCCATCCATTCAATCCTATCTATCCAATGATCCATCCATCCAACTATCCTATCCATTCATTCCAACTACCCTATCCTATCCATCCATCCAACTATCATATCCTATCCATCCATCCAACTATCATATTCTATCCATCCATCCAACTATCCCATCCTATCCATCCAACTACCTTATCCATCTATTCAATCCTATCTATCCAACTATCCATTCAACCAACTATCCTATCCATCCACCCAACTACCCTATCCATCCATCCATCCATCCATCCAACTATCCATCCAATCCTATGTATCCATCCATCCAACTATCCTATCCATCCATTCAACTATCCTATCATCCAACTATCCTATCCATCCACCCAACTACCCTATCCATCCATCCATCCAATCCTATGTATCCATCCATCCAACTATCATATCCTTCCATCCAACTATCATATCCTTCCATCCAACTATCCTATCCATCCATTCAACTATCCTATCATCCAACTATCCATCCTATCAAATTCTATCTATCCATCCATCTAACTGCCCTATCCTATCCATATATCCAACTATCCTATCCTTTCAAATATCCATCCAACCAATCCTATCTATCCATACATCTAACTATCCTATCCATCCATATAATTGCTTATTCCTATCGGAAGAGATTGAGTAGGAAAAAAAACATGACTTTCCCTACTATCATCCTCATCACAATCCTTCATCTTCCTCATCACTATCCTCTCTACTGTCTTCACCTTTTCATCATCCTCACCATGACCCCCATTATTATCCTCTCTACTGTCATCTTTATCCTCATCATCATCCCTTCATCATCCTCATCATTAACCTCTCTGCTGTCATCATCAGCCTCACGATCACCCCCTTCTTTATACTCACCATCGCCCCCATCATCATCCTCTCTACTGTCATCATCATCCTCACTATCACCTCTTTATCATCCTCATCATTATCCGCTCTGCTATCATCATCATTCTCAGCATCACCCCCATCATTATCCTCTCTACTGTCATCATCATCCTTATAATTTCTACTGTCATCAGCATCCTTATCATCTCTACTGTCATCATCATCCTCACATCACCTCTGTATCATCCTCATCATCATTATCCTCTCTACTGTCATCATCATCCTCACCATCACCCTATCATTATCTCTGCTGTCATCATCATTCACCTCTCTACTGTCATCATCATCATCCTCACCATCACCCCTTCATCATCCCCATCATTAACCTCTCTACTGTCATCATCATCCGCACCATTACCTCTTTATCATCCTCAAATTAACATCTCTACTGTCATCATCATCCGCACCACCATCATTATCCTCTCTACGGTCATCATCATCCTCACCATAACCCCATCATTATCCTCTCTACTGTCACCATCACCTCTGTATTATCCTCATCATTATCCTCTCTAGTGACATCATCATCCTCATCATTAGCCTCTCTACTGTCATCATCATCCTTACCTTCACCCCTTCATCATCCTCATCATTAACCTCTCTACTGTCATCATCATCCTTACCATTACCTCTTCATCTTCCTCATCATGATCCTCACCCCCATCATTAACATTTCTACTGTCATCATCATCCTCACCGTCACCTCTGTATCATCCTCATCATTATCCTCTCTGCTTTCATTATTATCCTCACCATCACCCCCATCATTATCTTCACCATCACCCCCATCATTATCCTCTCTACTGTCATCGTCATCCTCATCATTAACATTTCTACTGTCGTCATCATCCTCCCTATCACCTCTTTATCATCCTCATCATTATCCTCTCTAATGTCATCATCATCCTCATCATTATCCTCTCTACTGTCATCATCATCCTCCCCATCACCTCTGTATTATGCTCATCATCATCCTCACCATCATTATCCTCTCTACTGTCATCATCATCCTCCCCATCACCTCTGTATTATGCTCATCATCATCCTCACCATCACCACCATCATTATCCTCTCTACTGTCATCATCATCCTCATCATTAACCTCTCTACTGTCATCATCATCCTCACCATCAACCCTTCATCATCATCATCCTCCTCACCCCTTCGTCATCATTAACCTCTCTGCTGTCGTCATCATCCTTACCATTACCTCTTTATCATCCTCATCATTATAAGCATCATTAGCCTCTCTACTGTCATCATCATCCTTACCTTCACCCCTTCATCATCCTCATTATTAACCTCTCTACTCTCATCATCATCCTCACCATCACCTTTGTATCATCCTCATCATTATCCTCTCTACTGTCAACATCATCCTTACCATTACCTCTTTATCATTCTCATCATCATCCTCACCATCACCCCTGTCATTATCCTCTCTACTGTCATCATCATCTTCATCATTAACCTCTCTACTGTCGTCATCATCATCCTCGCCATCACCCCTTCATCATCCTCATCATTAACCTCTCTGCTGTCATCATTATCCTTACCATCACCTCTTTATCATCCTCATCCTCACCATCACCCCTTCTTCATCATCTTCACCATCACCTCTTTATCATTGTCATCATTATCCTCTCTGCTGTCATCATGCTCACCATCACCCCCATCATTATCCTCTCTACTGTCATCATCATCCTCATCATTATCCTCTCTGCTGTCATCGTTATCCTCGCCATCGCCCCTTCATGATCATCCTCACCATCACCTCTTTATCATTCTCATCATTATCCTCTCTGCTGTCATCATCATCCTCATCATTATCCTCTCTGCTGTCATCATGCTCACCATCACCCTATCATTATCCTCTCTACTGTCATCATCATCCTCATCATTATCCTCTCTGCTGTCATCATCATCCTCATCCTCTCTACTGTCATCATCATCCTCATCATTAGCCTCTCTGCTGTCACCATCATCCTCCCCATCGCCCCTTCATCATCCTCATCATTAACCTCTCTGCTGTCATCATCATCCTCACCATCACCCCTATATCACCCCCATCATCAGCCTCACCATCACCCTCATCATTATCCCCTATGCTGTCATCATCATCCTCACCATCACCCCATCTTCATCCTCTCTACTGTCATCATCCTCATCATTAACATCTCTACTGTCATCATCATCCTCACATCACCCCTTCATCATTAACTCTAATGTCATCATCATCCTCACCATCACCTCTTTATCATCCTCATCATTATCCTCTCTGCTGTTATCATCATTCTCAGCATCACCCCCATCATTATCCTCTCTACTGTCATCATCCCTTACATCACCCCTTCATCATCCTCATCATTAACTCTCTACTGTCATCTTCATCCTCACCATCACCCCTTCATCATTAACTCTCTACTGTCATCATCATCCTCACCATCACCTCTTTATCATCCTCATCATTATCCTCTCTGCTGTCATCATCATCCTCACCATCACCCCATCATCATCCTCTTTATTATCCTCTCTACTGTCGTCATCATCATCATCCTCACCCCCTTATCCTTATTAGTATCCTCTATATTGTCCTCATTTTCATTACACTCATCCTCATCATGATCATCATCCACACCTTTATTTGTCATCCTCGCCTCTCTCCTTTCTACCCCCATCATCCTCATCCTCCTTTATCGACCTTATCATTATCCTCCTCATCACCCTTCTTTGTATTGTCATCCTCCCCCTCTTCATTATCCTCACCACTCTCTACTGTTACACCATCCTCATCATTATTTGTGTCTTCTCTACTGTCATCATCATCCTCACCATCACCCCCATCATTATCCTCTCTACTGTCATCATTGTCCTCATCATACCCATCCTCATCACTTGTCTTTATTTCCCCTATTATTGTATATGATCCCTGTCATCTCTGTCCTCATCATCCTTCTATCCATTAATATCCCCATCATCATCCTCTCTGCTGTCATCATCAACCTCACCATCACCTCTTTATCATCCTCACCATCACCCCCAAAATCCTCCTCTCTACTGTCATCTTCATTCTTGTCCTCGCCATCACACTTCTTCCTCTCTCCATAATCCTCCTCCTCCTCATCACAGTCCATCATCTTCATCCTCTTTACTGTCATCCTCATCCTCACCCCCCCCATTACTTTTCATTGTCACCTCCTCTTCCTTCTCTCCCTCATCCTCACTCTCCTGTCCTCCTCATCATGCTGGTCCCCGTCCTCCTCATCATACTGGTCCCTGTCCTCCTCATCATGCTGGTCCCTGCCCTCCTCATCATGCTGGTCCCTGTCCTCCTCATCATACTGGTCCCTGCTCTCCTCATCATGCTGGTCCCTGTCCTCCTCATCATACTGGTCCCTGCCCTCCTCATCATGCTGGTCCCTGCCCTCCTCATCATGCTGGTCCCTGTCCTCCTCATCATGCTGGTCCCTGTCCTCATCATGCTGGTCCCTGTCCTCCTCATCATGCTGGTCCCTGCCCTCCTCATCATGCTGGTCCCTGCCCTCCTCATCATGCTGGTCCCTGTCCTCCTCATCATGCTGGTTCCTGTCCTCCTCATCATGCTGGTCCCTGTCCTCCTCATCATACTGGTCCCTGTCCTCCTCATCATGCTGGTCCCTGTCCTCCTCCTCATCATGCTGGTCCCTGCCCTCCTCATCATGCTGGTCCCTGTCCTCCTCATCATGCTGGTCCCTGTCCTCCTCCTCATCATGCTGGTCCCTGCCCTCCTCATCATGCTGGTCCCTGTCCTCCTCCTCATCATGCTGGTCCCTGCCCTCCTCATCATGCTGGTCCCTGTCCTCCTCATCATGCTGGTCCCTGTCCTCCTCATCATGCTGGTCCCTGCCCTCCTCATCATGCTGGTCCCTGTCCTCCTCATCATGCTGGTCCCTGCCCTCCTCATGCCCCCCGGACGGATACGGAGCGGCGAGTCTGTATTATCCCGGGCTGTAGCGCTCACCTGGTGGGGCCCCGGGCGGGCGGGAGGGGCCCCCGGGAGGGTCTCCAGTCGGCAGCTCAGGAAGAAGAGGATGAGGATGGCGCCCCACATCACTGATCACCCGGCCGGGTCACTCTGCGCCCATCTCTGCGGGCGGGGCGGGGTTAGGGAGGGTTACGTCATCCTCGTGGGGGCGGGGCCGGGATGGACGGAGAGGGTGGTCACGTGTGCCGGGGGATCGCTCTCCGGGGGGGATCGGGATGGAGCGGAGGGGGGATCCTCATGGGAAACAAACAATCCTGGGAGAGGACCCCTCCACTCCCCCAACACTGACAGCTGAGTTCCGCTCTATATCCTCCGTGATCGGTGAAGATCTCTGTGAGTCGGGGGAGGAGCGGCTCCGTCTGCTGCTTGTGACCCCGCCCCATCTTTCCTCGGGGGCAGAGGCCGAGCTCTGAATGGACAAACCTTACACTGTTGACACCGCCCAGATCTATCCTCGGGGCGGAGCTAGAGCTTCCAGTGGGCAAACCTTACACTGTCTGTGGGTGGAGCTAAAAGAGCCAATCAGCTGCTGAGCTCAATTTCTGAGGATGGGGCGTGGTTAGTGTTGTGGAAATGTGCATTGTGTGTCACGGCTGGATCACTTCCTCCAGCACACCGATAGCCCATTGTTGTTTTTTTTTAATCTCTGAGGGGGGCCCTTAGTTTTGGACATAAAAATGAAATGTAATGACAGGTTCACTTTACCTGAAATCAGATCCACATTCCCCATCCCACACCTTCCCATAGCAATTTCGTGGCACGCTGTGATTGGGAGGTGAGATTAATATTTTATCTGAAGCAACCAATCACTCTTCATCTTTCATTCTCTGAAAAAGTAAAGAACGGCTTCTGATTGGTCGGTACCAGCCATAAGCCGCAGCGCAAAACGTTTCCATTCCACAGCGACCAATCACACTTTCCCCCACACTGCAATGGGACGGGAGCTATTAGGATACATAAAAGGCTATGGAGAGAGATGGATGGAGGAGCTTGCCCAGCACGGACAATCACTGAAGAGAAGGGAACACCGCTCAGGTTAATGAACGCAGGTGCATCAGATGAGGGACTCCTCCCACAGGTGCATCAGATGAGGGACTCCTCCCACAGGTGCATCAGATGAGGGACTCCTCCCACAGGTGCATCAGATGAGGGACCCCTCCCACAGGTGCATCAGATGAGAGACTCCTCCCACAGGTGCATCAGATGAGAGACTCCCACAGGTGCATCAGATGAGGGACTCCTCCCACAGGTGCATCAGATGAGGGACTCCTCCCACAGGTGCAAGTCACGGCTCAGCGGCAGTATCAGGATACAGGGCCGGCTCTACCACTAGGCAGAGTAGGCGACCGCCTAGGGCGCACTTCCGCCCAGGGCTCCCAGCCCCTGCCCATATACTACTCCAGCCTGTCTATATACTGCCGTAGCCTGTCTACATACCTGCAGTCCACGGCTGTTATGAGGAACTGAGCTGGTGCCGCCATTATTTGTCTTTAGGTCAGGTCCAGAGGCACAGGTGGGGGCCGTGGACCATGGCTAAAGAAATAGGTAGAGAGGCGCTGAAAAAATCTCCACCGCCTCCATTGTATACATGGACACGGCAAAGGGGGTGGAGTCAGGGGCAGAGCCAAAGGGGGTGGCGAAATGAGGTTTCACCTAGAGTGTCAAAAATCCTTGCACCAGCCCTGTCAGGATACATGAAGAAAGGGGTGGCTGTAAACCAAATTACCGAAGGAATCCTTTATTGTAATTCCATGAGACACGCCACAGGACAAAAGCCACATGGCAAGGGGAGACACGTTTCACACAAAGAATTTAGTGTTCATTCATTACCCAGAAAGATGCCATTGACCTAACTTAAAGCAGAGTTACACCCAAAAGTGGAACATCTGCTCTAAGGGAAGGTGAACCCCCAACATGCCACAATTGGCGTGCCATTTTTTGGGGAGGACTGGGGACCCTAGCCCACTTCCTCTCCTGGTGCCGTAGAACCAGTAAGAAGTTAACCCCCCCCCCTCTCGGTGATCTTCTGGGACAAGTCACAGGTCCCAGAAGATACGCCGTCCATTCACAATGCGCAGCGCAACTCGTGCATGCGCAGTGCACGCCCGACTTTGAAGCCAAATCTGGGTGCCCACACTTGTGATGCCAGCGCCATACGGAGGAGGGGGAGAAGAGCGACACTGTGGGCGGCTGCATCACTGGAGCGAGGGACAGGTGAGTGCCCGATTATTAAAAGTCAGCAGGGACACTTTTTGTAACTGCTTTTAATAGGGTGGAACTGCGCTTTAAATAGAACCTCATCCCGTGTAATACACAGGTGTGTGGGTGGGGGGTTGGACAGCTGTGTTAATCCAGATCCTCTCATGAATCGCTAAAACCAGTGGCGGCTGGTGGGATTTTAGGATGGGGGGGGGCATGCCCCACACTTGCTTGACCACTCCCACTTATTATAAGCCCCACCCCTTATAGATTCCACCCATTGTGTCAGGAGTAAACAGTATCAACACCAGATAGGGGTATATACAGCATCACCGCGTGGGGTATATACACAGCATCACCAGATAGGGGTATATACAGCATCACCGCGTGGGGTATATACAGCATCACCAGATAGGGGTATATACAGCATCACCGCGTGGGGTATATACAGCATCACCAGATAGGGGTATATACAGCATCACCGCGTGGGGTATATACACAGCATCACCAGATAGGGGTATATACAGCATCACCGCGTGGGGTATATACACAGCATCACCAGGTAGGGGCAGTGTTGCCAACCTCCAGCAGCGTTTTTTACTGGCAAAACCTGGTAAATTTACTGGCGGAGCACCTTTTTTACTGACAGCTTGAAAAAGAACAGAACTCCTATTAAAAATGAAGACAATTGATATTTAAACACAGCATGAAGACACTGACAATACAAGTATCATGTAATTTGCCTGGTTTACACTTAAAAAATCAGTGCAGCATGACAAATTATCAGACCCTGATATTTATAGACAGTTGTAAAAAATCACTGATTTTTATAAACCGTCAGTAAATTTACTGGCGGTTGGCAACCCTGGGTAGGGGTATATACACAGTATCAGCAGGTAGAGTATACAGC
>BLSH010417060.1:255207-265947 GCA_018402905.1 Glandirana rugosa
GGCCCCCCCCCCCCCAAAAAAAACCCTGCCCCCCCCCCCCCCCAAAAAAAACCTGCAAAGCAAAAGGCATAATGAGCTGGTATGATTCGCATACTAGCTCATTATGAAATGCTTACCTTAGAGCGATGCTGTAGCAGTGGTCCCCAAGCACCGATGTGACCGGCGACATGCCGAGTCCGTCGTCTTCCAGGATCCCAGATGCCGACCAATCACAGCGCGGACTCGAGCGCGGTGATTGGCAGGAGCCGTGCTGACGTCACTCCTGCGCATGCGAGCCGTCACTTACGGCACACTTCGTGAAGAAACGGCCCAGTCGGGCTTTGACTTCACTGCGCATGTGCTGATGACGTCGGCACATGCAAATACAGGGAGTATCTCCAAAACGACGCAAGTTTAGGAGATATTCCCGGGACCTACAGGTAAGCCTCATCTTACCTGTAGTGTAAAGTGGTTGTCATGACTTGACAACCACTTTAAGAAAAGCATTATCAAAAGGATGTTACAGATCCACCAGAAGACGTGCCCCTCGGCACTCACAGGAAATGCCGCGCTGTGTAATTCTGGAGGATCGGCAGTCCCCTCACAAGACCGGGTGTACACAAAGCACTCTACTGCGTCTCACTAAAGACTTACCCGATCTTTGCTGGCATGTAAAGCATCAACGGGACCACCGGAGAGTCACTGTTGCCATAAATGATGAATCCCATCTCGGTCAAGCGGCGCCTGAAATATCGCGTGTTCTCAGCTAACTGCTCCACCCGCTGCCGACCTGCAAGGGGAAGAAAGAGATCGTAAGCCACCATACCGGGGTAGGAAACGTTCACAGAACAGCGAGATTTATTTCCATTACATGAGACCACTGCAGCACCAAGCGGATACCATTCATGAATCAAATAAATACAAAGAGGAAACGTTTAAATAAATGATTATGAATAAAGATATATTTCATATATTAAAAATGTTTTTTTATTTTTTTTATTAAAACGAAATAAAAATATAAACAAAAAAAATTATGAATAAAGAACATAAAGGATTCACAAATCATATTTGTAGATATACTGATCTATATCCAACATAAGACTGGCAACACAAGACATTCTCGTATACACTGGTGACATCCTGCCATCTGGAGGGACAACATTCTCCTACACACTGGTGAAATCCTGCCACCAAGAGGGACAACATTCTCCTACACACTGGTGACATCCTGCCACCAGGAGAGACAACATTCTCCTACACCCGACGACATCCTGTCAAAAGGAGGGACAACATTCTCCTACACACTGCCGACAACCTGCCACCTGGGGCAACTTTCTCCCACTTGGAGGGACAATATTCTCCAACACACATCTGACATCCTGCCACCAGGAGGGACAACATGCTCCTACTCACTGGTAACATCCTGCCACCAGGAGGGACAACATTCTCCTACACACCAGCGACATCCTTCCATCAGGACGGACAACATTCTCTTACACACCGGCGACATCCTGCTACCAGCACGGACAACATTCTCCTACACCCCGACGACATCCTGCCAAAAGGAGGGACAACATTCTCCTACACACTGCCGACCACCTGGAGGGGCAACTTTCTCCCACTTGGAGGGACAACGTTCTCCAACACACATCTGACATCCTGCCACCTGATAGGACAACATTATCCTACACACCGGTGACATCCTGCCACCGGGAGGGACAATATTCTCCTACACCCCGACGACATCCTGCCAAAAGGAGGGACAACATTCTCCTACACACTGCCGACAACCTGCCACCTGGAGGGGCAACTTTCTCCCACTTGGAGGGACAATATTCTCCAACACACATCTGACATCCTGCCACCAGGAGGGACAACATGCTCCTACTCACTGGTAACATCCTGCCACCAGGAGGGACAACATTCTCCTACACACCAGCGACATCCTTCCATCAGGACGGACAACATTCTCTTACACACCGGCGACATCCTGCTACCAGCACGGACAACATTCTCCTACACCCCGGCGACATCCTGCCACCAGGAGGGACAACATTCTCCTACACACTGCCGACCACCTGGAGGGGCAACTTTCTCCCACTTGGAGGGACAATGTTCTCCAACACACATCTGACATCTTGCCACCTGATAGGACAACATTCTCCTACACACCGGTGACATCCTGCCACCGGGAGGGACAATATTCTCCTACACCCCGACGACATCCTGCCAAAAGGAGGGACAACATTCTCCTACACACTGCCGACAACCTGCCACCTGGAGGGGCAACTTTCTCCCACTTGGAGGGACAATGTTCTCCAACACACATCTGACATCCTGCCACCAGGAGGGACAACATTCTCCTACACACTGCCGACAACCTGCCACCTGGAGGGGCAACTTTCTCCAACACACATCTGACATCCTGCCACCTGATAGGACAACATTCTCCTACACACATATGTAGTTCTGTATCCATTATTAAATGTGCTTTTTCTGTACAGCAGAGCTTAGGCTGCGAGAAAGAGAGACACAGCACAAGGAGCCAGTTCATTATACTGATAGGAGGAGAGAGCAAAGTGACAGCGATGAGCTCATCACTGTGCTGCTTCTCTTTTCACTGTACAGTCACAGGCTGCGGGCAGGTCAGGCATGACCTGGGCTCACAGGAAGTGGGTGGAATAATGCTGAAGATCCAACTGCGAGGAAAATCTCCGCAAGGAAGGTGAATATTGAGGATTGCAAAATGAACAGTGTGACCAGGCATTGGGAAAAGCAAATAGAATTCTGGGATGTATCAGTAGAGGGATCACGAGCAGGAGGAAGGAGGTTCTGATTCCTCTATATAGATCTTTAGTGAGACCTCACTTAGAATACTGAGTCCAGTTCTGGAGATCTCACTTTCAAAAAGATATTGATAAGATAGAACGAGTTCAGAGACGGGTAACAAAAATGATGAAAGTTCTGGGGGATAAAACATATCAAGGGCGACTTCAGGAACTTAAATATGTACAGTCTGGAGGAAAGAGGGGAGACATTGATTGAAACCTTTAAATACATCAAGGGGGTGAATAAGGTTCAGAGGGGCAATCTTTTCAATATGAAACCAAAATCAAGAACACGGGACATGACCTCAAACTGGAGGGAAGTTCAAAACTAATCTTAGAAAGTATTATTTTACTGAAAGGGTGGTTGAAGATTGGAATAAACTACCAAGAGAAGTTGTGAGACAGTCAACTGTAAATGGCTTCAAACATGCTTGGGATAAACATAAATCTATAGTCAGACAAGGATAATGTGAAACCAAAAAACAAAATAAATAAAAAAGGGCAGACTGGATGGACTACTCAGTCTTTTTCTGCCGTCACTTTTCCATGTTTCTATATTGCAACAACATCTGATTCTGTTATTTTAGCTTTTAATAGACTATACTCTTTTTTTTCACTGAATTTCTGTTTTTAAAGTTGTACGTCACTCTCCCAATAAACAGATTATTGTTAATCCTCGTGCTGTTAGCATTCATAAATAGATAGGAAAATATAGAATATTTTTTTTACATTTCTTTAGTTACTTCCTGGTTTCCATGCCTAGGCAAATGAGATCATACATCCCAGGAGTCTGCAGAAGGGGAGGACAGGGGGAGGGGGTTTTCTCAGCTAAGCACACCCTCCTGCATGCTTGAGCTAAAGGCAGATGCATTCCAGGAAGTAAATGCTACATGAATCATTTGCCCTTACTCAAGATGGCCAAGGCCAGAAATGCTAGGGGGTGTTTTTCAGGAGAGGAGGAGGGGTTTTCTCAGCTAAGCACACCCTACTGTATGCATGTTTGAGTTAAGGGCAGATGGATTCCAGGAAGTAAATGCTACATAAATCATTTGCCCTTACTCAAGATGGCCAAGGCCATAAATGCTAGGGGGGGCGTTTTTCAGGTGGTTTTTTTTTTTTTTTTTAGCTAAGCACACTCTCCTGCATGCATGCTTGAGCAAAGGGTAGATGGATTCCAGGAAGTAAATGCTACATGAATAACTTGCCCTTACTCAAGATGGCCATTTTCAATAAATAAAATGATTTAAATGGTGCTCATATGCAATCCGCTTTAAAGTCTAACAAACATGTTATACTTACTTCCTCTGTGCAGTTGGTTTTGCGCAGAGCAGCCTGGATCCTCCTCTTCTCGGATCCCTCTTTGCTGCTCCTGGCCTCTCCCTCCTATCGAGCGCCCCCTCAGCCAGCAGCTCTCTATGGGGGCACCCGAGCCCAGTTACAGCCCCTTGCATCCATTCAAACACGGAGCCCCGCCCCCTTTCTCCCCCGATTGGCTGACTGAATTGACAGCCGTGGGAGCCAATGGTGCCGATGCTGTCTCAGCCAATCAGGAGAAGTGTGCTTAGACACTTGTGGACATCGCTGGAGAGAGATGGTGCTCAGGTAAGTATTAAGGGGTGCTGGGCGGGCTGCTACACACAGAAGGTTTTTTATCGTAATGCAGCAAGATAAAAAAAAAAAAACCTTCTGCGTTTACAACTCCTTTAAGAAGATCTGACAATTCAGGCTTTCATATGATCGTTTACCATCACAAAGCCCAGCATGATTTTCCCATACAAGCAGGGGCAGGTGAGTCTCTTCTGCTTTATTTTTATAGAATTCAGCAGGAACCCCTCACTATCATCTCTCACCAACCAGCAATATACTGCATCAGTCTACACGGTCTGAGTGCATTTTTGCATTTTATATCTTCCCAGCAACTCAACAGAGAGGGATGTGGATGGCCTCAAGGCTGCAGTTACAATCCACAGTAAGTTCCTAGTGTGTATTCATCATTTTAATATGGATTTGACATAACATGGTGTTTTGGACTTTTTTCTAACATGGAATAAAGGAACACTTCTATAACGCATGTGGAGTAACTCCTTACATAACTCTGGAAATATTCGGCAGTCTGCAATACAGAGAAAACGACCACGGAAACTCCTCTGCACAATTCTCCTCTCCCCATTGATATTGTCAGTTCAGGAAAACGTAAATAGGATTTACCAACGATTAATTAGTAATCCTATTAGGGGGGTCAGAGGTCACCTGGAAGTGCGTCACTGCGTCACCCCTTGGCGAGGAGAGGCAGAGCTTGTGTGTCACCTCTCAGCGGGCGCAGCTGGGAGAAGGAATGCGCATTGTATATAAGGAGACGCATGACTACACAAGGTAGAACGGAAGATAACACGCAGCAAAAACACCTCTGTGCTCAACCCACAGAAATATCAGAGCGAGTGAAAGCGGCAAGATATTCCAATCCCGTACCTGACCAACTGTACATCCAGCGCCGCTGGTTTATATGCCAGATAAAACCTAAATATACAACCATTTATCCAACTGTGCAATGGGAGCATTCCATGCTCTGCTCCTGCACTAGGCCTCATTTAGATGGCCAAAAAAAAAAGTGTATAGGTTGCCGCGTTCAAACGTGGCTGAGTGCTGCGCTCCGGCCACATACTAACTGGATAATCAGCTGCGGCCTACTCCTATTCTGTCCACTTTTAGACGATCCCTGAAAACCCTTCTCTTCAGAGAAGCCTACCCTGCCTAACAACTGTACTTTTATTTTCTCCATCAGCTCATCCCCCACAGTTATTACTAGTGTATCACTTGACCTTCCCTCTTAGATTGTAAGCTCTAACGAGCCGGGCCCTCTGATTCCTCCTGAATTGAATTGTATTGTAACTGTACTGTCTGTCCTCATGTTGTAAAGCGCTGTGCAAACTGTTGGCATTATATAAATCCTGTATAATAATAATAAAAAAAACTAAATTCAGGCCCCCCTGCAAGTGAATGGCATACTAAATCTATTATGAAAGACATGTAAAACAGATCGCCATCACCGCTGCCGGGGCTTCTATCTTCAGCCAGTTTTCCTTCCAGGTTCTCGTGTTCGGCTGCTGACCGAGCCGCATTGGAGTCACAGCCAGGAGTTACAGTTGAGCCGCATCGCTCTGGATTGACAGCACACACAGTGTGTGTGGACCGGCTGCAAAACGTGTGACGGTGCCATTGAGGTGATGAAAACTAGAAGAATGAGCCGGCACTCACTGGAAATCTGGAGAGTTATCTTTTATTCCATCGTTCCATATATGACACGGTTACAGGTAAGACGCTGACGCGTTTTGGCGACAGAAGAGCGCCTTGATCACAGCATACATTACATTAAAAAGAAAAAAAGAACTATATATATATATATATATATATATATATATATATACACACACACACACACACTTATCAAATGTTTCTAAAGATTACATGTTTCCTGTGTTGGGCTTCGCTGTGCAGAGCGGTGTTACCCTTTATTATAAGCTACCTACCTTTATTAGGAGCTTACCTGTAGATAAAAGTGACAAGGTGGAGTTTACTACTGCTTTAATCTCATGCAGCCGCTCAAACAAGTATTTGCCTGTGAGCAATGATGATGGCAGTCATTGAACTTGTACAGGGTACAAATCTGACCATGGCTGGCTTCTTGGCAATAACTTTTCACTAGGGGCCTGTGAGAATGGGCCCCTAGATGTATTAGAGGGTGTCAGGTACTGGAGTACTGTGTGTATGTGAAGTGAATGCAGGACAGTCTTTAGGGAGTCCCTTAATGCTGCTAGCATTAGTAAATGGATAGAAAAGTATATCTTAATTATTTGTTTTAAACTTTTTTTTTCGGTTACTTCCTGGTTTCTTGCCTAAGCAAATGATGTCATACATCCTAGGAGTCTTCAGGAAGGGTTTTCTAAGCTAAGCACACCCTCCTACCTGCATGGCTGATGGATTCCAGGAAGTAAATGCTACATGAATCATCTGCCCTTACTCAAGATGGTCAAGGCCTGAAATGCTAGGAGCAGGGGGTTCAGAATGATGCCTCAGCAAAATAAAGCAGCTGCCTGGATGGATGGAGGAGTTTGCTTTGAATATTATAAAATTAATTTAAAAAGAATGTTGGTTTGTGGATCTCAAATGCAGTGAAGATCTGCTTTCAGTATGGATGAAAAACTGTGCAACAGTAATGCCACCTCTCCCATTCCCCACCCAGAAGACACCAGAGGACAACTGTGGGGGGCAATAAAGGGTTAAAACACATCATTCATCTCCAGACTCTGAGCACTTCACCACGCCAGTTATGTCCGCAGATACCAAGCATCTTCCTTATGTCACATGACCCTGCCCATCTGCACGCAATTATTATTCTTCATTTCCACCATCCCATTATCTCCCTGAAAGTAATGCTGACTACAGGCCTTTACTCCACCAAGAATGACAGATGATGAGACATCTGCTGATCCTTGACGCATTTCCACTACCGGTGGGACCCCACTGTCATCTTCTGCCTGACCCAGCCGACGGCTGATCTACGCATACAGGCAAATCTGCTCCCTTTGCTGTCACCTAACGGAAAAGGATTGATAAATGGGAAGAATAAATTACAATCCCTGGAAATGATTAGCTCTTCTGATACCCAAATGCGTCTTATTGCTTTCCCTATAGACCACAGCAATGATCCAATCAGCTGTGGTGCAAAGATCTGTCCATGTGTGGTCACTGGAGTAATACAGATACAGAATAGTGAGAGAAGACAGACTGCGTCGGATCCAACCAGAGTCTGGGGATCAATGAGAGAGGGAAAGAGTGTGAGCCAAGTTGGCGTTCTCTGCCAGAAATAACTGCACCAGAGGAGCTTACACTTTAATGTCCCACCACACACTATTATACATTTATATAGCTCTGGCATTCTGTGCTGTAGACACCACTCAGCTGGGCACATCAGCCTCTGCACCAGAGGAGCTTACACTCCAATGTCCTATCACAGTCAGAGGCTGATGTGCCCAGCTCAATACTTTATCAGCACCACAGAATATGTCAGAGCTATATAAATGTATAATAGTGCGTGACGGTGACCCAGAGGAACTTACACTCTAATGTCCCACCATAGTCACTCACTATTATATACAGTATCTCACAAAAGTGAGTACATCCCTCACATTTTTGTAAATATTTTATTCTATCTTTTCATGTGACAACACTGAAGAAATGACACTTTGCTACAATGTAAAGTAGTGAGTGTACAGCTTGTATAACAGCTTCCACACTGCGCGCAGTATATTTACTGCAGTAGTGTGGATGCTAGCGGCCATCTGCGGGTGGCCGCTAGGGGGCGCTCGCGCGTGCCCACCGTGCTCCTTAGGAGTGTGCCCGTGGCTCGGGCGGACCCGATGTCAACCGGCGAGCCGCGATGTGCGCCCACAGCTAAAGAATGGGGAACCGCCGATGTGAACACGGCGGTTCCCCGCTCTGTCAGTACGGGCATAGGAGATCTACTGATCCCGGTCACTGGGATCAGATAGATCTCTTATGCCCATGGTAGCCCAGCCCCCCACAGTTAGAACACACCCAGGGAACACAGTTAACACCTAGATCTCCCCCTGCAGGTTAACCCCTTCACTGCCAGTGACATTTATACAGTAATCAGTGGGCATTTAAATTTCTGATCGCTGTATAAATGTCATTGGTCCCAAAAAAGTGTCAAAATGATCCGACATGTCCGCTGCAATATCGCAGTACCGCAAAAAATCACAGATCGCCCGCCATTACTAGTAAAAAATAAAAACCCCAGAAATGAATTATCATCCGTAAATGTGGCCACTTTTGCACAAACCAATCAATAAGCGCCGATTGCGATTTTCTTTACCAAACATATGAGGAAGAATATAAATCGGCCAAAACCTATGAAAAAAAAAAAAAGTTTTTATATAATTTTTTTTTGGATTTGTATTTTAGCAAAAAGAAAGTTTTTTTTTTTGCAAAATTGTTGCTCTTCTTTTGTTTATAGCGGTGATCAGAAATGACGCAGAGGCAATCAAATACCACCAAAAGAAAGCTCTATTTGTGGGGAAAAAAGGACGCAAATTTAGTTTGACCGCACAATTGTCAGTTAAAGTGACGCAGTGCCGAATCGCAAAAAGTGCCCTGGTCCTAAAGTGGGAAATCCTTCCGGGGCTGAAGTGGTTAACGGTGTAAATTTGCTGTCCCCTCAAAAGAACTCACACAGTCATTAATGTCTAAACCACTGGCAACGAAAGTGAGTACACCCCTAAGTGAAAATGTTCAAATTGTGCCCAATTTGCCATTTTCCCTCCCCTGTCATGTGACTCATTAATGTTACAAGGTCTCAGGTGTGAATGGGGAGCAGGTGTGTTAAATTTGGTGTTTTTGCTCTCACTCTCTTATACTGGTCACTGGAAGTTCAACATGGTACCTCATGGCAAAGAACTGAGGATCTGAAAAAAAGAATTGTTGCTCTACATAAAGATGGCCTAGGCTATAAGAAGACTGCCAAGACCCTGAAACTGAGCTGCAGCACGGTGATCAAGACCATACAGCGATTTAACAGGACAGGTTCCACTCAGAACAGGCCTCGCCATGGTCGACCAAAGTAGCTGAGTGCACGTGCTCAGCGTCATATCCAGAGGAAAATTGGTCCTCATGGCTGTCGTCCCAGAAGGAAGCCTCTTCTAAAGATGATGCACAAGAAAGCCCGCAAACAGTTTGCTGAAGACAAGCAGACTAAGGACATGGATTACTGGGACCATGTCCTGTGATCTGATGAGACCAAGATAAACTTATTTGGTTCAGATGTTATCAAGCGTGTGTGGCCGCAACCAGGCGAGGAAAACAAAGACAAGTGCGTCTTGCCTACAGTCAAGCATGGTGGTGGGAGTGTCATGGTCTGGGGCTGCATGAGTGCTGCTGGCACTGAGGAGCTACAGTTCATTGAGGGAACCATGAATGCCAACATGTACTGTGCCATACTGAAGCAGAGCATGATACCCTCCCCTTTGGAGACTGGGCCGCAGGGCAGTATTCCAACATAACAACCCCAAACACACCTCCAAGACGACCACTGCCTTGCTAAAGAAGCTGCGGTTAAAGCTGATGGGCTGGCCAAGCATGTCTCCAGACCTAAACCCTGCTGAGCATCTGTGGGGTATCCTCAAATGGAAGGTGGAGGAGCGCAACGTTTCTAACATCCACCAGCTCCGTGATGTTATCATAGAGGAGTGGAACCTGTGAAGCTCTGTTGAACTCCATGCCCAAGAGGGTTAAAGCAGTGCAGGAAAATAATGGTGGCCACACAAAATGTTGACACTTTGGGCCCAATTTGGACATTTTCACTTAGGGGTGTACTCACTTTTGTTGCCAGCAGTTTAGACATTAACCACTTCAATACTATGTACTTAGAAGACTTTCCTACCAGACCAAATTTCACCTTTTAGTGCTGTTGCAATTTGAATGACAATTGCGCGGTCGTGCGGCGCTGTATTCAAACAAATTTTTTATCATTTTGTTCCCACAAATAGAGCTTTCTCTTGGTGGTATTTGATCACCTCTGCGGTTTTTATTTTTTGCGCTATAAACAAAACCAAGAGCGACAATTTTGAAAAAAGAATAATATTTTTTACTTTTTGCTCTAATAAATATCCAAAAAATAAAAATAAAAAAAAAATTATTCATCAGTTTTGGCCGATTTATATTCTTCTACATATTTTTGGTAAAAAAAAAATCGCAATCGGCGTTTATTGATTGGTTTGCGCAAAAGTTATCGCGTCTACAAACTATGGACATTGATTTATGGCGTTTTTAATTATTATTTTTTATTTTACTAGTAATGGCGGCGATCTGCGATTTTTATCGGGACTTTGATATTGGGGGGGACATGTCGGACATTTTT
>BLSH010417060.1:270256-280681 GCA_018402905.1 Glandirana rugosa
TGGTAGGGGTCGTAGACCTACACGGGGTCTCCTCCTCCTTCAGCTTTATCACATCCAGATGCTGGGGATGGTGGAGTGGCCCCTCTAACAAGTATCCACTTTCCTCTTTGATGTGGACAATGTTTACAATTCCTGGCTGAGCCCAATCCTCACCCTCCCCGGGGAACATGTCCGGCTCCAAGGAGTGTAAATCACCCGTCCAGGAATTTCACTCCCACCCCCCCTTCCACAGACAAGAGCGGATCATCACATTCTGCTTACATCCAGCTGCTGTCCCCTCTAATAAACACAACATCTTCAGCTTCCACCAGAACCCTTTGCACACTACCAGCTAATGCAGGCTATACTGTACATGTCAGGGTACCTTGACATGTTAATTCAGCAGGACCCCATCCAGATGGGAAATGCAGCTCAATGACCCCAAAAAAATGAACTTTTCTAACACTTGGTGCTTCAATAACCCTTTGCTCTGAAGAAGATTGTTAGAAGTAACTGCCATTTCTCAGGATGAATATGACATTAAGCCCTCGTTCACACCAGTGCAGCTCTGAAATTACACTACAAAGCCGCAGATCAGTATGATTTGCACTGCCAATTTCATGGTCAAGAGAGCGCGCTCTCTCTCTCTATATATATATATCTATATCTATCTCTCTATCTCCTCCAGGATGGCACATCAATAAGTGCCACTGCCAGAAGACCTGCTGTGTCCCTCAGCACAGTCTCAAGAGCATGGAGGAGATTCTAGGAGACAGGCAGTTACTCTAGGAGAGCTGGACTGGGCCGTAGAAGGTCCTTAACCCATCAGCAGGACCGGTATCTGCTCCTTTGTGCAAGGAGGAAAAGGATTAACAGAGCCCAACAAAATGACCTCCAGCAGGCCACTGGTGTGAATGTCTCTGAACAATCAGAAACAGGCTTCATGAGGGTGGCCTAAGGGCCTGACGTCCTCTAGTGGACCATGTGCTCACTGCCCGGCACTGTGGAGCTCGATTGGCATTTGCCATTGAACACCAGAATTGGCAGGTCCACCACTGGTGGCCTGTGCTTTTCTCAGATGACAGCAGGTTCACCCTGAGCACATGTGACAGACGTGAAAAGGGTCCGGATAAGCCGTGGAATGGCCCCCGTGCTCGCCTGACCTAAATCCAATAGAACACCTCTGGGACATGTTTCCATCCATCTGACGCTGCCAGGTTGCACCTTAATCTGTTCAGTGATCTGGGAGGATCAAGGACACCATCCGTCGTCTCATAAGGAGCATGCCCTGACATTGTCAGGCATGCATACAAGCATGTGGGGCCATACAAACTACTGAGGACCATTTTGAGTTGCTGCAATGAAATTTCAGCAACATGGACTATCCTGCTGCATCATTTTTTCACTTTGATTTTCGGGGTGTCTGAATTCAGCCCTCTGTAGGTTGATAATTTCATTTCCATCAAACAATGTGGCATCCTTTTGTTCCTAACACATTACCCAGTCCATATCATTATATATATCCAGCATGATATTTTTTGCCATTGAGATCCGATGTGTTTTCATAGTGTTACATTATAATATATATTTTATATACACACACACACTTTTTATAAGAATCACTTTACCACTATGCTAACACATTTAGATAACCCCTTCATCACGGATACAAAAAGGTACGGCAACAGATTATTTATATATATATATATATATATTTATATATATATTTTTTTTTTTTTAAAGCATAAAGTGGGGAAAACTATTTTTTTCTTTATTTGTGGATTTCACAAAAAATAAAAACATAATTTATTGTCCAGAAACAAAAGGAATGATAAGCAATTTATTTTCATGGTCATTATGTTGGATACTAGCAAGTCAGAAAACATTCAAAAATTATGATTTTTTTTTTTTTTTAAAGGTATTCAATTATAGATCAATTTACTATAAGATCCTTATCTCAATAATTGGTAGCAAGGTATCAAGATCGTAATAAAATGACAAATAATAAAATTACTACCTCATCTTGATACCTTTGCTACCATGGATGCTGATATCAGAGTTACTTAATTTAAAGTGGTCTAAACTTTTTATTTATTTATTTTTTAAATATTGTTTCCTGACTCAACAACTTTGGGAATTTTATACATTTTAAATATGACCAAGATTTTACCATTATATGGGTTTTTTTGTTTGTTTTTTTTCTTTTGGCTAAACCTTTTTTCGGTCTTTTTTTTTTTTTTTTTTAATATTGTTTCCTGACTCATCTTTGAGAATTTTATACACTATGACCATGAAATTACAGATTTTACCCAGGTACAGTTATTTTTTAAAATAAATTAGCTGCATATTTGTAGTATTGTTTTCTTAGTCATGAAAGGCTATGGAAGAGTTGGACCTTTTGTCCAGTTTTATTGCAATCTCTGTCCCCATGGGGAAGATGCATCACTTTGCCCTGGTGACCATTATCACTAAAAGTGAGGAGAAAAGTCAACATTTTAGAGCTGTCCCCCAGAACAAGAGGTAAGGGGACATCTTCTAATGAGGACGCCTGTTTCAGGGACAACTGTCTGGTACACACAATGAGAACATCAGAAGAACGATTGCCCGTTTTTTTCTTGCTTGCTAGTCTCATATTGAAACCGAATAGGTTGCTAGAGTTACAAAAATGCTCAGAACACAGAATACAACTTGCCTCAAATTAATGTATTTTAATGTATTCTTTAGTTTCCGAGCATGCGCGGTCTTGGTCACACAATTTCTTTACAGATAAATACTATACTGAACAAAAATAGTGTTCCGGTATCGTACGAGAACATTTTAAAAATACATTTTGCTTGAATGGTCCTGATCGGCTTTCGAAAGCTGTGTACCAATGATCAGATTATCAGATGATCGCTGCAAAAGGGATGTCCGAAATTGTCATCGTGTGTACAAGGCTTTACGCTCTGCTCACACCTATGCAGGGTGCAAGCATTTACATTTGGGCCAAGCTGGCCTGAACTAACAATTTACTGTGGTGGGCGGAAGACGTTATGATCCCTGTTGCTAGGCTAACGGTCTTTGTGGATGCTACTGTAGTTTGTCACCTTGGGGATCTGCCTCATACAAGTGTGTAGTGACAAAACTAAAAATATTAACACTGGCATCTGAAAAGAACCAGCATGCTGGAAAAAGTATGCATTTATGTAGAAAGGATAGGAGCTTGTGAACACCACTTAGATACCCCAGGCATGCTCTGAAGAAAAAAAAAAAATGGAATTCTTGGTGGTAAATGGGAATAGACCTATGTGCAGACCAGCCTTTCTGGACCCCTCCCCAGAGAAATAATTTCCGGATCTCAGCTAACCCCTGGTAAGAATAGTCTATCAGAGGTCATTGGGAAAATGCCCCTTGCATTGGTGGTGGAAAGTCTGAAGAATGTTACCCTTAGAGAGGTGGCCAGAATGACTCCTTTGCAGTCATGCCACTGGCTCTACCAAATGGCCTTGGACCCAGCAGGCACCATCAGATGGAAGGACAGTTAGCCACAGCTCAAGGAACTCCTAGTCAACCCTGGAGAACCCTAGGGTTTCACTGAAAACCTGCAAACATGGCCTGTTGGACAGGGTTGAGAACCACTGGTGTAGAGGATATAGGTTGTATAATGTGTGCTCCTGCAGATCCCCAAAATAAGAGAAGGAGCTGACAGGGCCGCAATGTTGCTGCCGTGATGGCGACATTGCAATGAGAGGTGACAAAGATCGCGTGGTGTCCCCTGTGTATGGGCGCATAAGGTGAGAGGTTTGGGCTGTGGAAGCATCGCACCTCCTGGGGGGGGGCAGATAATTCAGGACATTTACAGGTTCACACCTCTGGGAGGACAGGACTGCCTGTGGAAGACAAACATTTGCTGCTCTCGTAAAAATCAAACTTCTGATGACTGAAGAGTCACACCGCAGGTCAGTTTACAGGCCAGAGAGCTGATCAGAGAACAACTACACAGCAGAGGATTCTCCTATTAACAGCAGTAAATCTGAGCGTTTAGTGACAATGTGAAATTCCTGCTTCATTCCACCAGACAAGACGCCAAGAAAACATTCCTCAATGGCTGCAACTAACCAATCCCAGAGCAGCCTGCAGACACTCAGCACAGGGGATACAGGCAGTACACTCTGCAATTCAATAACCAGGTCCCGCACCAGGCTGGGGTGCAAAGGAACTAAACGTGAGGTTGATTTACTAAAACAGGACAATGCAAAATCTGGTGCAGCTCTGCATAGAAACAAACCAGCTTCCAAGTTTCTTTTTTGTAAAAGTTTAAAGCGGTAGTAAACCACCAGCAGTTAACCACTTCATATCCAGGCCATTTCTGGCACTCCTCTCCTACATGCACAAATCATTTTTTTGCTAGAAAATTACACAGAACCCACATTATATATGGTTTTTTAGCAGAGATCCTAGGGAATAAAATGGCGGTTGTTGCAACTTTTTATGTCATGCGGTATTTGCGCAACGATTTTTTGAACGCTTTTTTTTGTAAAAAAGACTTTCATTTATTTACAAAAAAAACAAAAAAACAAAACCGTAAAGTTAGCCCAATTTTTTTTCATAATGTGAACGATAATGTTATGCCGAGTAAATAGATACCAAACATGTCACGTTTTAAAATTGCGCAAACTCGTGGAATGGTGCCGAACTTTGGTACTTAAAAATCTCCATAGGCGATGTTTAAAATGTTTTACAGGTCAGATGCTCAGACTTACAAAGGCGGTCTTGGGCTGGAATTATTGCTCTCACTCTAACGCACTCGGCGATACCTCACCGTTTACATATGCGGGCGCGACTTATGTATGCGTTCACTTCTGTGTGCGAGCTCGTGGGGACAGGGCACTTTCAATTTTTTTTTTTCTTTTACTTTTATATTTTTACACTCTCTTTCTTTTTTTTTTTTTTTTGATCACTTTTATTCCTATTACAAGGAATGTAAACATCCCTTGTAATAGGAAAAGTGTGTGACAGGTCCTCTTTATGGAGAGATGCGGGGTCTATAAGACCCCACATCTCCTCCAGACTGGAGAGGCTGAGATCAGAAAAAAAAAAAAACCAACAACGGACGATCCCAGCCTTTCCAGCTGAGTTCAATGGCATGGTTTACATCCGGAGACCTGGACGTGACGTCATGATGTGCGCCTGGGCCTCCGAGAGCCATAGAGATGACCGGGGACTATCTGTCCCTTGGAAATCTCTGGTACTTTCTTCCGGTGGCAAGTGATTCCTTCTCCTGTTCACCGATCGCTCAGATGAGTCGGGAGAAGCACCGGAGGACGACGGTGGGGGGGCATCATTGAGATGTAACCACAGAAATCCCAGGACGTCAATTGATGTTTTGCGGATCTGAAGTGGTGAAAAAACAAAACAAAAACACATTTGTAAGACAACTGAATAATGTTCTAGGATGCATTGCATACTAGCACATTATGAAATCCTTACCTTAGCACAAAGCCCTGCAGCAGCATGCTGTAACCGCTGAGAGGGCCGACATCTTCCCCCGGTCTTTCTTCCAGGTTCGCAGACTCTGGCTGTGCGAGTGGCCAGAGCCGCGATAACCTAACTCGTGCGCATGCGCGTGGGAGCCCTTGGTTCCAGCATGAAGCTCTCAGGGTCTGGCACAGTATGCCGGACCCTCAAGAGTGCATGCACCGTTGACGTCACCAGCTGCATCCAGGGTGAATATCTCCTAAACAGGTAAGCATCATTATAGCCTTTATTTTATATAACAAAAAAAAAACACAAAGCGGACTTTATTACAGCTTTAATTGAACAAGCTGAAGTTAGAAGCCGATTGGTTTCTATGCACAGCTGCACCAGATTTTGCAATCTCCACCTGTGCTCACTGATGGATAATACAATTTAATCTTCCACCAGACTCTCAATTTTGCAAACAAGTGTTGTCAAGCCGGGTGGTGCAGACAGCTGCCATCTTGGCAGATTCAGCAGAAATCTGCCAAAATCTGAGCCATGCATGCCCAGCCTAACCTGATCTATAGAAAATAATTTGCTGCACTTAAAAAGTCCCTTTGATCAAAATGCAATCAGCAAACTTTGCGAGAAGACACTATGGGGTTTATTTACTAAAACTGGAAAGTATAAAATCTGGTGCAGCGGTGCATGGTAGCCAATCAGCTTCTTCAATTAAGCTTTGACAAAATAAAAAAAAAAAAAAAAACCCTGGAAGCGGATTGGTTCCTGTGCACAGCTGCAAAGATTTTGTACTCTGCAGTTTTAGTAAATGATCCCCAAAGAGTAAATTATTATACAGGATTTATATAGCGCCGACAGATTGCGCAGCGCTTTACAATATTAGGGCAGACAGTACAATTACAATACAATTCAATACAGGAGGAATCAGAGGGCCCTGCTCGTTAGAGCTTACAATCTAGGAATCTAGGGCGGGGGGGTGGGGGTAGAACCGGGTCTGGGCTCAGAGAACAGGTGTCTGTGTGGCTTCCACCTGTACAAACTGACCTTATCTCTGGAATACACAGCTGCACAGAGAGTGCCAGGACCTGCTGGGCCCTGGAGTCACCGCTCACAATCCACACTAGCTCTTATCAAAGCAAGAACAAAGGATATTCTCAGGTCATGATACAGATTGTCAATCTGGGTGATCATTGCCAGAGTGCAAGCTCTTCAGGTTAAAAAACACAAAGTGAGGAGCTCCAAAAACAAGTGCAGCCAGGGTGCTCATGTGCTTATTTCATGCACTCACCCGTCACCCTTCCAGGCACCATATACCCTAACCTGAGCACAAATCTGGTTCAGCAGGAGCCAAAAAAGGGTTGAGAGACTTCTGGTGAGAGAAGGTTGACCTCTGAAAGATCCTTTCTTACGTATTCATGCGTGCCTATATCTTATGAGCAGGCCTTTTCAAGCCTGGTCCAAGGCCACCTTGGGCACTTCAGCAGGAGGGGAGGGGGGTCAGCTCTTAAGCAAATATTCACAACTCATTGGTGGCAAGGGATTGCACTCTGGCCTCTTCACCTCGGCCTTAAAGGACATTATGCCATCACTGAGCACACTCCACACTTAGACTGATCACTATACAATGCTGTCTTTAAGCTGTCTATGATAAAAGGGAACTTGTCAGAAGAGCTGGTAACAGACACAGGTGAGGCTCCCACTGTCTGTGTTTATCTCCTGGTTAGCATGTCACCGTGTGCATGTCCCTTGACTAGCATTGTTAGGCAATATAAGTCTCTGCTATTGTGACAGGTCCTCTTGAGACTCCCCGTGGCTTTGAAATAATGTGTGTTTGCTCTGGAGAAGTTCTGTATACACAAGCCTGGCATACAATGGGATAGAGAAGGAGGGAAGGTCCCAGGTTAAGGGGCTGATTACACGCTCCACCCCACAGCTTTAGAAGTGTAAGTAGAGCCTCTTGTTGTTTATGGAGTCAGACAGAGACCTGTGTCCCGGGACCTGATCTCAGGAGGTCGGAGGTCACACAAAGGGCCGAAATCATAAAAGGTGTCTTCACAGTCATATCTCATACAGTAGTTGACATTACAGATGTTTCCTAGGATCATATACTCGTGTGCGACTTGGAAAATAAGAAAATTATGTGCTGTCCGTGATACTCAATTTTCTCTGTCGCAACTGCACTAATATGTCAATCGCTTCAAGCACTTGGAACATAGAAATCCAGAGGGGTCATGCCCCCCCAAAATTGAGAAGTGATGCCACCCTGAATCACAATGGGTTTTTGTATTGTTTAAGGATTCCAATGGTAAACCTCCCACCATACATGAAGTCCCCCATCTCTTTCTACATCTCAAAGCTCATGTTACACTACAATCTCTATAAAATGATCACAAATGAAAGTTCAGCATGCAGAGCGAGGTGGTGCGGAGAACATAGGTGGAAATTCAAGTTCACTAGACTCTCCAACAGTACCAGTAATCCTCCACAACCAGATTTAATCTGTTAGTTAAATGTGTACTGGCTGCTATGCGTAAACCCCGGTCTTTCCTGGTGTTGACAGCGCCATAGCGAGCCAGGAAATGATGCTGCATGTACGGACGCCAGACAGTCTGCACTACTACTAAATGGCAGCTGTCACACTAGCACCACCTAGTGCTCAGTACTTACCAGTACATGGTTCTTTGCATGTAAACCAATCAACTGAGCTCACAAAGGTGTCCGTTTATTAAGCAGCGTAAAAAATCCACTGCACAGTTCTCAGGCATTCACAGAGGAGATCATTCTCCCCTGTGTGCCTGTTTATTAAACGGTGAAGATCACTTCACAGTTTGTGAAGTGAAGTGATCTACAAACGCTTTAAACAGTGGAGAATGCCCCAATCTCATGAGACATTACGAGATTACAGCACCTGAAATTCACAGAAACTCAGAGATGTCTGTTTATTAAGCAGTGATAAATTATCACTGCTTACTAACGGACATTCTCAGAGGAGCCCGCCCAAATAGTTAAGAAAATAAATTAGCCCCCCTACACACACACACACACACACACACACACACACACACACACACACACACACACACACACACACACATATATATATACACACATACACACACACCTTATATATTACACATACATTATATATACACGTATATATACACACACACACACACACACACACATCATATACATGTATATACATGTATACACATATACAGGGCAGGGGGACATGGCTACTGTGTTGGGGGGTCTGAACGAGGCAGCAGGAAGTCTATAATCTTTCTCCTTCCCCGGGATTCTCTCTCCACCCCGCCGGTTCACCACACCTAAGCTGGTGAATCTGGGAGGGTGAATTCTGACCCAGATCACCAGTGAAGAGCTGAGATCGCAGCTTCATAAACTGCCCGTTTCTGTGTTAGTGAATGACAGTTCCCCATGTGTGGAGATAATTGGTGAAGAACAGCTTCTCTCCCCATTATCTCTGCTTTATAAACCGAAAATGAACTGTGATCAGCAGTGATCCTTGGGATCACGGCTAATCACAGTTTTATAAAAGGACACCAAAGTGAAGATATGCCATCTAGAAAGGTTAACAATGTTTAAAGAGCAGACTAAATTATCTACATTTTGCTTGGATCAATTCCGGAAAAAACAACAGGGCACTTCCTGTGTTAAGAGCTCCTGTCCTGTAGCCTTATAGCTGCAGTGCAAGATCATCTTAGGCACTGCTGCTTCTGACTGCTAGTCTCACCAGATTTGTTGGTGTCACAACTATTGGGGACACAAACAGATAGTGGGCCGAGTAGGGTCCATATCAGGGGAATGTAGGAATGTTTGCGGTGCCAACGGAGAAAAAGGACAGAATGCAGCACACAATATAAAATCCAAACAAATTTAATACATTGTTAAAAAGGGAAATCACAGAACATATATTGATATGACATAGGCAAGAAATCGGCAGTGATAGTTTTCTTGGGTTACAGTGATTTTAACAGTGGTGTATACAAGAGTTGTCCCGACATGTTTCGCTGTAGAGGTAGCTTCATCAGGGGACAGGTGGTATAACACTAGTAAGTAATATAAAACAAAAAGCAAAAGCATGTAAACATATCAAAAGGCCTAAAGATAGTATAATAAACATATGGCTTTAATACAGGTGTATATATGTCGCAGGGCATTGTAGCAAGGTATAAAAAATGTTTGCATAAAGTCTTACCCAGTACAGCTCAGATCGGAGCTCCAATTTCACCCCACATAACATGGCCGACAGATAAAATCAAAAGGTGAACCGCAATGTCTAAATGTTAAGGCAGAAAGATAATAAAGAAAAGAAAAGAAAAAGAGGTGTACACCACTATAAATAATAAACAAAGTGGGCTTGTAGCAACAAGCTCCAAATGAAATAATAATTTATAAAAAAGAACTTACAATACGGTTTAGAGTGTATAGTATAATACACCTGGAGCCATAATGCCAAAAATAGATTTGGACATATCCTAGCTGTAGACCTAACTCTTGGTGTATATTAGGGACTGGGCCTTATGCCAATGTCCGATCCTGGTGTCCCACACCGCATCACTGGCTAACATGGTCAGTCTCCCTGCCTTTATTTTACCTGTTTATGGCCCTGATCCAATCTGTGCATGTGTGGTCCCTCTTGCAGTGCATTAGGGATCTGGCCTTATGCCCATGTCAGATGCCGGTTTCCCATACTGCATCAGCGACACACATGCTCACTAATTCTTTCATTTATTCACTCGTTGGCCCATTTTTTGTTTGTTGTATGATCAGACTCTTTCCTTTTTCCTTTGCTCTGTACTATATACTGATGTCTTCCCTTCTCTTTACTCCTACAACTGGGATATGTCCAGATCTATTTTTGGCATTATGGCTCCAGGTGTATTATACTATACACTCTAAACCGTATTGTAAGTTCTTTTTTATAAATTATTATTTCATTTGGAGCTTGTTGCTACAAGCCCA
>BLSH010417060.1:280691-295420 GCA_018402905.1 Glandirana rugosa
AGAAAAAATATTTAATAATAAAGTAAACCTCGAACAACGATGTTCGGGTGAAACAAATAATAAATATCACCACATGTGGAGAAAAAGAAAAGAAAAGAGGGCTTGTAGCAACAAGCTCCAAATGAAATAATAATTTATAAAAAAGAACTTACAATACGGTTTAGAGTGTATAGTATAATACACCTGGAGCCATAATGCCAAAAATAGATTTGGACATATCCTAGCTGTAGACCTAACTCTTGGTGTATATTAGGGACTGGGCCTTATGCCAATGTCCGATCCTGGTGTCCCACACCGCATCACTGGCTAACATGGTCAGTCTCCCTGCCTTTATTTTACCTGTTTATGGCCCTGATCCAATCTGTGCATGTGTGGTCCCTCTTGCAGTGCATTAGGGATCTGGCCTTATGCCCATGTCAGATGCCGGTTTCCCATACTGCATCAGCGACACACATGCTCACTAATTCTTTCATTTATTCACTCGTTGGCCCATTTTTTGTTTGTTGTATGATCAGACTCTTTCCTTTTTCCTTTGCTCTGTACTATATACTGATGTCTTCCCTTCTCTTTACTCCTACAACTGGGATATGTCCAGATCTATTTTTGGCATTATGGCTCCAGGTGTATTATACTATACACTCTAAACCGTATTGTAAGTTCTTTTTTATAAATTATTATTTCATTTGGAGCTTGTTGCTACAAGCCCACTTTGTTTATTATTTATAGTGGTGTACACCTCTTTTTCTTTTCTTTATTATCTTTCTGCCTTAACATTTAGACATTGCGGTTCACCTTTTGATTTTATCTGTCAGCCATGTTATGTGGTGTGAAATTGGAGCTCCGATCTGAGCTGTACCGGGTAAGACTTTATGCAAACATTTTTTATGCCTTGCTACAATGCCCTGTGACATATATACACCTGTATTAAATCCATATGTTTATTATACTAGCTTTAGGCCTTTTGATATGTTTACATGCCTTTTCATAGCTTTTTGTTTTGTATTACAGGCAGTCCCCTAGTTATGAACATCCGACTTATGAACGACTCCTACTTACAAACGGAGGGCGACAACAGGAAGTGAGAGGAAATCTCCCCCTAGGAAGGGAAATTCACTCCTGTAAGAGTTATTATGGGAAAAAGGGGTCTCCACTGATGCTTTATCACCAAGGTTTGTTTCCACAACAACCCAACATTTTCAAAATCCAATTATCCTTGGGACAGGAAGTGAGGTGAAATTTTCTGAACAGAAACACAGACAGCAAAACAAACATTTCAGGGGTGTTACCCCTTCCCTATGCTATCCAAAAAGCTAAAAAATATTTGTTTTGGCTGAAGCTACACTTAAAAAATGTACTTGTTCCGACTTACAAACAAATTCAACTTATGAACAAACCTACAGACCCGATCTTGTTTGTAACCCGGGGACCGCCTGTACTTACTAGTAATATACCACCTGTCCCCTGATGAAGCTACCTCTACAGCAAAACATGTCAGGACAACTCTTGTATACACCACTGTTAAAATCACTGTAACCCAAGAAAACTATCACTGCCGATTTCTTACCTATGCCATATCAATATATGTTCTGTGATTTCCCTTTTTAACAATTAAATTTGTTTGGATTTTATATTGTGTCCTGCATTCTGTCCTTTTCTCCATTGGCACCGCAAACATTCCCACATTCCCCTGATATGGACCCTACCCGGCCCACTATCTGTTTGTATCTACATTTTAGGGAATGAGGTGCAAGTATGAGTTAAATGTGTGCTTCAGAGGCCTCTACCTCTGTCACAACTATTATTGGTGCCACAACTTCCATTACCCCACCTATCATCCGATCACCAGCTGAAAAGGGGGCAGCTCTGACTGGAGGTAAAAAAACAACAAAAAAAACAAACAAACAAAAAAACAAAAAAAAAGCTCCACCTCAGGATTGCCAGCTCTATACAGAGACAAGGAATGGTAAGTCAGTAATAGGGAGAGAATTAGCTACAGGGAGTACAGGTAATACCAGTGACTAATCATTTGTCCTCTGTTTCCACAGTACAGCTCCTCTAATTCTGAGCTGTGTGATGTGTCCCCTGTAGTGCGATGATAGACTGCATGCGTCTGGCTAAAAGAGCATTGAGCGCTGCAGATCCCTTCGGCTGCTTGGGACAGCATCTCCTGGTGGCAAGCCATTACTGGTAAGTTAGGGCATGACACGGTAGTTCGCAGCCTTCACACCCAGTGACACTGCCTGCCAACCATCACCTCTTCCAACCTGCCTGAATTACACTAGATTATCAAAAGTATTGGGACGTTTGCCTTTAAACACACACACACCTTTAATGGCATTCCAGTCTTAGTCTGTAGGGTTCAATATTGAGTTGGCCCACCCTTTGCAGCTATAACAGCTTCAACTCTTCTGGGAAAGCTGTCCACAAGGCTTAGGAGTATGACTATGGGAATGTTTGACCATTCTTCCAGAAGCTCATTTGTGAGGTCAGGCACTGATGTTGGACGAGAAGGCCTGGCTCGCAGTCTCCGCTCTAATTCCTCCCAAAGGTGTTCTATCAGGTTGAAATCAGGACTCTGCGCAGGCCAGTCAAGTTCCTCCACCCCAAATTCGCTCATCCATGTCTCTATGGACCTTGATTAGGGCACTGGTGTGCAGTCATGTTGGAACAGGAAGGAGCCATCCCCAAACTGTTCCCACAAGCTTGGAGCATGAATTTGTCCAAAATGTCTGGGTATGCTGACGCCTTAAGGAGTTCCCTTCACTGGAACTAAAGGGCCAGGCCCAAACCCTGAAATACAGCCCAACACCATAATCCCCCCCTTCACCAAATGATTTGGACCAGAGCGCAGAGCAAGGTCCATAAAAACATGGATGAGCGAGTTTGGGGTAGAGGAACTTGACTGGCCTGCACAGAGCCCTGACCTCAACCCGACAGAACATGTTTGGGATGAATTAGAGCGGAGATTGTGAGCCAGGCCTTCTTGTCCAACATCAGTGCCTGACCTCACAAATGCGCTTCTGGAAGAATGGTCAAACATTCCCATAGACACTCCTAAACCTTGTGGACAGCTTTCTGAAAAGAGTTGAAGCCGTTATAGCTGTAAAGGGTGGGCCAACTCCATATTGAACCATTAACATTCATGTGCTTGTAAAGGCTGGCTTCCCAATACTTTTGACAATATAATATACATCTTAGTGGACAACCACTGTGCAGAACAATCCGTGTGATACCATACACATACTGCCTATTAAAAAAGACAGTCTGAAGTCAGTTTTCTATAAGAAAATCTGAGTGTTTGTGGTCACCCTGGGATGGGGTGAAATCAACAAATATTCCACCGCAGGAAGTGTTTACAGGAGATAATCAACCGCACTGTCACCGCCTGCTGGTGTCAATATATTACCTGACTGATATACAGAAGAAATGGTGTCTGTGGGTCCATAACCAAATCTCATTCACGCAGATAAGGTGAAGAACATGACTCGCTGTTACAGGTAACACAGCAAGTACATTTGTCAATCCTTTCCATACATTCTCCAAAACTCTAATACATATTATTTGCACATTTACATAGCAGACAGGCTCCATGAAGCGTCCTGTGCCACCCCGGCGCCCGCTGTATAAACGTACGGACAGGCAGACAGAGGGCGGATGAATGCTGGAGTCAGCAGAATGGAACAAAGACACAGATTGTTGAAATGTCCAATGTAGTGCGATATCTGACACGTTACATATATAAATATTCATGGTACTCGTTGCTCAATGTATACAGTGCTATGCTGCACGCAGCCTTCAATTAGTGACTGCACATCTCCCCCTAGTGGCCAGTCTGCACACCTGCACTGGGGCTCAGTGCCCTCACTGCTCCCCTGCAATCTGATTTGGAGGTTTAAACTTACAACAAACAACGAAAAACTCCATCATCTAAAGCACAAATTTAAAGCAAAAATGCTTCAAACCACCTAATAGACTGGGGTCTTGGCCTAACTGAACATTAATATTAAACTATTTATCATTATGCAAGTATAACTAAATGCAAATTTTTGTTTTTACTTGGATAGGGTGGAGAGGTATTAAACCCTTGCCAGGTTTTTTTTTTTTTCCCTGCTGTCCTCCAATAGGGCGAGTCACCCTCTCTATTTCTCCTGTTTACTGTTGTCAGTGATAAACAAAATTTTGGGTTGTCTCCAGAACAGCAAGAGAGGAAATCTTCCAATATGGTGACAACCAGACATTCCCTCACTTTGAAAGGATTTCTTCTCACTTTCTGTTTTGGACCATGGGACAGGAGGTGAAGGGAAATCTCCCCGATGGGATACAGAGGGCAAAATGGTTAGCTGGCTCGCCGAGAGGCTGAGCCAGGTGCCGGTCCAGGGTTGTGGGCAGATCCTCAACCATATTGTTGCCATCTCTTCACAGCCTGAACCGGCTGATGTCTGCCTGCTGTCTGCTGAAAACGAGTCAGAGAACGAACTGTTTTGGACCATGGGACAGGAGGTGAAGGGAAATCTCCCTGATGGGATACAGAGGGCAAAATGGGCCCAGAAATCATTTCTTTCTTTTACATCTCCCCCCTATCATTACCCATTCATATAGCAGCCACCACAGAGCACCAATACATCAGCCTGGGGCCACGCGCCAATGTCATGGGACCTCATATGCATGCACCAAGCTCATGCTGCTCTGAAGCCCCGCTCCCAAACAGTGTAAAGCCGTCTTGTGACTGAAACTCAGATTATGGTTTTTTTTTTTATCTATGTTTTACTATGTACTTTGTAAAATATTGTGTTTCTTACATCTTTGAATAAAGACTTGGGCTAATCTAACCTCAAAGGGGTTAAAGTTGAACTCTGGCCTTCCCTTCAGTCTTGCACAGTTGTACCGGCTCCACTCCTGGACTGAAATGGCTTACTCTGATTTCACTGCACACTGAACTTCTCACAATGTACATTAAATCTTTCATTAATAGTAGGAGATTTATTTTTTTAAGAATTATGCTTACCTAGGTGGATGCTGCATCTGGCCACCGCCAGCTCTATGACTGAGAACCGAGCGACCAAATGCCGCTGATCGCTCAGTTCTCAGAGCTCCTTGAGCAGAGCTGGTGACTCTCAGTCACCGCTGTCTGCTCTGCCCCTCCCCCATGCTCACTGGAGCGCTGGGCGGTGGAGTGGGTGGGAGTGGCTGGCTCAGGTGCTGGTCCAGGGTTGTGGGCGGATCTCAGCCATAATGTCACAACCTTTCTCCAGCCTGGACCGGCTCTGTGATGTCAGCCGACAGCGGGCTTCTCCTGGAAAGGGGTCACAGGAGTGCAGAACTAATTGCATTCCTGTGATCCACAGCAGAGGTACAGCCAAAAGAGCTTTGGCTGTACTTCTCCTTTAACTGGATTTCAGTCCTTTTAATGATGAAGGATCAGCATTACATATGGGTGTCACCTAAGGCCTCTGCATGCAAATACAGTCTGCCTAGGAATGCCACACCTCCAAATGAACATTCACCCATCATGGCATTTTGAGATCCGCAGAACTTCTCCCAAGACCCAGCCCCCTGTTTGTATCAAGACTAGGGGCTCTCGGGAGGAGTACTAAGGCAGGGTGCTATATTATCATCACAGGATGTTAGATAAAGTGTTATTTAATGTCCTTAGCAATTCAAAAGGAGAGAGTAGGAACAGGGAAAGGCAAAATATAAGCAAATTAAAATGACAAACACAAAATATTAAATTGCAGCTCAACTGTGGTGGCTGCATTCGTTTTCTTTTTTCAGACCTTTTCCCCCCTTTTTGTCACCTGGTGATCCTGCCAGCAAGCCTATTTTTCAACTTACTTTAAAGTATAACTAAAGGCAACATTTTTTTTGGTTTTGGATAGAGTGGATAGGGATTAGAATACTTTAGTTTTTATAGCTGTCTGTGCCCCTGTTAAAGTGATTCACCCTCTCTATATGTCCTCTTTACCATCATCATTGAAAGTAAAAGAAAAACTACACATTTTGGGGTTGTCCCCAGAAAAGTAATCAAGGGGAAATCTTCCAATGGGGACACTTATTCTGGTGACCTGGGGGTCCCCAATGAATTCCCTTAATTTTCAGGGATTTCCTCCCACTTCCTGTTTGGCCATGGGACAGGAAGTGAAGGAAAATCTCTGCAAAAAATAAATAATCTGGGGTTATAACTCTAACTTACTCTATCCAAAATGAAAAAAAAAAAAATGTTCCCATAGTTCTACTTTAACAAATTAAAACGGTCAGTGTTGAGACAAACCGTTTAACATGGACAAGGGTGCTTACAATGATAAGCTTTTCATTTATGCAAAAACAATTAACCCAAAAAGGAAAGTTTGCTGTAACTGCTTATAAATTGTTAGCTGGAGTTCAGCTTTAATTTGTTAGCCAAATCCATGTAAATCTGCTAATCCAACACTACTCTCCCCCGAGACTGACAATGCTGTAGTCCAAAAGGTGTCTGCTTTATTACTTCATCCAGACAACCAAAGGCTTCATGTACACATAAAGCTACTCTGACCGTCTGTCGAAGGAAATCGCAAAACGTGGCAAAATCACGCCACTGCATATCGCTGCCAAAAAAACCACGCCAAAACGTGCCTAAACTCAAGTTTAGGAGCTGTAGTGTACATGAAGTCTAAAACAGGAAGTGTACTACTGGCAAGATTCAGCAGGTGAAAAAGGAAGTAAGCCTAAATAGAAAAGGAATGCAGCCATCACATCTAAGGATTGTTTAACTGTATTACAATACATTTTTGTTTTGTGGTTTAATACTGCTTTAAGCAGCCTTTTCGGGTAGCCATGTGTCGTATGACAGACAGCACCAATATGGTAAACCTCTCCCATTACTAAAATGACTCCGGAATACTCACCCAGAGTGGTGCCATCTTCTCCCATGATGCACTTCATAGCAGTAATGATCTGCTCTACCACAGGCGGAGACATGGAGGTAGCGTATGCAGTGCTGTGTGAGTGTTTCCGTAGATAGTCTATGAGGACCTGGCAAGGAGACAGACAGTTATGGAAGTATAAGAAACCACCCTGATCAACTGCCATATATGGGTCATAGAATTTCAACACTGTAGAACTGATGATCAATAACTCGAACCCAAATAATACAATTCCAGACTCTAGACAGTTGTGCTCTTCCAAAAATTCGGTGAAGGGACTGTACTGTTCCAGCATGACTGTGCCCCTGTGCACAAAGCCAGATCAATAAAGACATGGTTTGGCCAGTTTGGTGTGGAGGAACTTGAGTATCTGCAAAGAGCCCTGATCTCAACCCTACTGAACATCTTTGGGATGAATTGGAATGCTGATTGAGAGTCAAGTCTTCTGATTCAACATCAGTGCCTGACCCCGTAAATGGGTAAGAATTCACGCAGACACTCCAAAATCTTGTGGAAATCCTCCCCAGAAAAGCAGAGGTTGATGCAGCCGACAAGGCAGGCAACTCCATACTAATAACTATGGTTTTGGAATAGGATGTCCAATAAGCTCATATATTTGTGATAGGGGTACACAGAGTTCTGGTTATGGAGTATAATAAACAACACCGATAAATGCAACAAAAACATTACATTTTTATTTTTTTTTTAAATAACAAACCTGTTATGTTATACTTACCTGCCCTCTGCAATATCTTTGCACAAAGCAGCACTGATCCTCCTCTTCTGCGGTCCCCTGCTGGTGTTCTCGACTGCCCCCCTCCCCCATGAGTGCCCCATTAGCAAGCCGGCTGCTATGGGGCATTCATGTGAGCTTGCTCCCGAGCCATTAACACACAACACAGCTCGGCCCTGCCCGCAGCTCCCTCTGCGCCAATGAGGGACAGCGCAGAGAAGGCTGCTGCTCTTGGGCACTGCGCTGGATCGAGATTGGGCTCAGATAAGTAAGTGTGTGTGTGTGTGTGTGTGTGTGTGTGTGTGTGTGTGTGTGTGTTGCATGCAAAAGGTTTTTTTACCTTAATTCATTAACAATATCCCTGTATAGCAGCACTAAATGAGATGGAGCAGCACTAGGAGCCAATCAAGTTGTACTGTAGGGCATGTGTTGAATGGAGGGAAGAGCAAAGCGTGCATAAGGATAAATTTCTTCAGTCTCCTGATGCTGCTTTATATTCCAGTCAGTCGGGTGGAAGAGTAAGGACCAAGCTGTGCTGATGCTGCACTGCTGAAAGTCTGGCTGCATTGTTTGGCAGGGGTATGGAGGAATCACAAGACTGGCCAGAAAAACAACCCCTATATACTGTATTGTAATTGCATGCATATCCAGAGTCTAAATATGCTGCATCGGTGAAATTGAAAAAAACTTAACATTTTGCATTATTACTTTCAGTTTAAGCAGTCCTGTGCTATGTTCCAGGAAAACATTTAACCTCTTGGCGCCAACACGCAAATATGCGGCCTCTAAGCGTGTGGGCCTTAGCGCTGAGCGGCCGCATATCTGCTTGCAATATTGCAAAAAACAGCTGTGCCGAGAGCGCGCGGCCTGCAGCTGAAGGAAAGTTGCTTGCGATCAGGAGCTTTACAATCATGTGGACGCTGTGACAGCCATCTAAAACCTTTTAAAGGGCCAGGAAGGTCTGGTGCCAAAGGGTTAAGGACAGAAGCTTTTCTACCAGGCCACACCAAATACAATTAAAACGCCACACTATGAAATCAGCGACATGTTTCGATTGGATGAAAACAGGCCATACAGAGAGACTAGGAGATGAGGAATTCTCACCTTACTGCCACCAATGTAGCCTCCAGCACCACCAAAGCTCTTGGTAAAAGTCCCCATCATGATGTCCACATCTTGGGGGTCCAAGCCAAAATAGTCCACCACCCCTCTGCCATTTGGTCCCAGTGCACCAATGCTGTGCGCCTCATCCAAGTACAAGTAGGCTTTGTACTTTTTCTTCAGGGCAATAACTTCGGGTAAGCGAACAATGGAGCCCTCCATGCTAGAAGTCAGATGAGAAGGTTCAATTCACATTAATAACCCAATAAAAGGATGTCCAACCTTGATTCCTCTCCCCACCATCACAGCATCAGCTGTCCAATCACAATTAACATGCCCTCATTCACCTGTAAATCCCTTCCACCACAATGAGGATCTTCTTCCAGGGTCTGTGGGTGCGAGGCTGGCCCTGTACAATGGCATCTTTCAACAGCTTCTCCAGGCTTTGCATGTCTGGAGGAAAGAAAACAATGCCTTATTTGCAAGCACAGAGGGACATTACTGTCCCAAGATCTACCATTTCCTCCCATCACTGGACTGCACTTGGGTGTGTGGTTTGGAACCCACAGATACATCAGTCAAGGCCAAAAAAAAAGGCAGTTATCTCTACAAGGAGAAGAGGAAAACATTAATGTTTGATTAAATCTTGCTGCACTCACTATTATGCTTGAAGATGCGTATTGTCGCCCCGGAAAGACGGGCCCCCAGGACCAATGAGGCATGGTTCAGCTCATCACTTAGTATCAGACAACCCTGTAAAAATGATGACGAGGAAGTGTAAGATGACAATTAACATAGCATAGAACTTTAAGAGTTGGACAGGCCTCGGATACCCACCTTTCCAACCAGTGCTGGGATATTCATGGAATTTGTAGCAAAACCCATTCCATATGCCAAAGCAGCCTCCACTCCAAGAAAACGAGCAACCAGGCGCTCCAGCTCCTCATGTTTATCGAGATTACCTGCAGAGACATTAGGGATAAGTGTCAGAGCCCATGAAAAAAATTGATATTTCCTACAACTTGCCTATAAAATCCATTTCTTGGAGTACATCACGGGACACAGAGCAGACCTATAGGTGAATGGACGCTGGCAACCAATGGACAGGAAGTTCCCCCCATATAACCCATCTGTTACAGGAAGTACCTCAGTTTTTGTAGCAAGCAATAAGGATCCCCAAAAAAAAAAAAAAGGAAGAGGGGAGGGACCTCTGTGTCCTGTGATGTACTCCAAGAAAAGGATTTTACAGGTAAGTTGTAGGAAAAATCTATTTTTCTTTATCGTACATCACAGGACACAGCAGAGCAGACCATAATAATTACTAACTGGGATGCCCTAAAGCTATGCCCCTGAGGGGAAGGGAACACAGTAATCCTGAGCCCACCATCGGACAAAGGACGTAGACTGCTGCCTGTAACACACTGTGGCCAAACACAGCTCCCTCTAGAGCCCTAACATCCACCTGGTAGAACCTGGCAAATGTATGGACTGAAGACCAACTAGCAGCCTTGCAAATCTGAGTCAAAGACACCTGATGATGCACTGCCCATGAAGAACCCACCCTTACGGTGGAATGTGCTTTCAAACCAAAGGGCGGAACCTTAAGTTATATACCATATGCCTGGACAATGACCCGGCAAATCCAACTAGAAATAGTTGAACTTGTCGCTGCATGTCCTTTCTTAGGACCCTCTGGCAGGACAAAAAAAAAAGAATCAGTCTTCCAAACCGGTGTCGATATCTTTAAATAAATCTTAACTGCCCAAACCACATTGTGTGTGTGCAGTAACTTCTCCTCAGAGGTCCTTGGATTTGGGAAAATGGAGGGCAGAATGATATCCTGGTTTAGACGAGAACTGGAAACCACCTTTGGCGAGAAATCCAGCCGAGGCCGCATGACCACCCTATCCTAGTGTAGGATCAAAAATGGTTCCTTACAAGAGAGGGCGGTAACTCTGACACCCGTCTTGCTGAGGTTATAGCAACCAAATAAAAAAAACGAAATTTCCTTATCAATAGGACCATTGGAATATGCCGATAGGCTCAAAGGGCTGCTTCTGAATTACAGATAGCACCAGATTTAGATCCCAAGGACGTGAGGGTGGCTTCACTGGTGGTACCATGCGTACCAATCCTTTAATGAATGTGCGCACCAATGAATGTGATGCAATAGGCCTTGCAAATAACACAGATATTTGCCCCTTAATCGTTCCCAATGCCAGCTGCAGAGCAACTCCCAACTGTAGAAAATCAAGAATTCTACCAAAAGCATACTTGCGAGGATGCCATTTCTTAGATTCACACCAAGAAATATATGACTTCCATACTCTAGTCTATAGTATATGCTCCTAGAAACAGGCATTCTGGCATTAATTAGGGTAGACAAAGCTGAACCCAAAATACCTCTATCTCTCAACATTCTTGTCTCAGTAGCCACACCATTACATTTAGCGACTGTAAAGTAGGATGGAATTTTGGTCATTGGGACAGCAGATCTGGACCGTATGGAAAAGCCCATGGCTTCCCGACTGCTAACCTCACAATTTCTGCGTACCAAGCCCTCCTGGGCCAAGCTGGGGCCACCAGGATCACTGGCTTCCCTTCCTCCTGTACTCTGCTCAGAAACCACGGCAGAAGTTTAACTGGAGGAAAGGCATAGATCAGGGAATACTGATCCCACGGGATTACCAACGCATCCGTTCTGACCGCCATCGGATCCCGGGTTCTGGATACAAATCTGTCCAGTTCGTTGATGAACCTGGATGCCAATACATCTATGTCTGGGGTACCCCACCGTTAGCAGATCTGATGAAAAATCTCGGGATGTAGGGACCATTCCCCCGGAATCAATTGCTGATGACTCAAATTCTGCCTGCCAATTGTCCACCCCCCAGAATAAATAGCGCTGACAGTAACGGAACAGGTCTCTCTGTCCATGCTAAGATGTGGTTTACCTCTTTCTGGGCTGCTTGGCTCCTGGTACCTCCTTGGTAGTTTATGTATGCCACCGCTGTCGCATTGTCGGACTGAATCCTGACTGGTGATCCCTGTAACCTGGCCAACCAGAGCCTAGCGAGCTGCCCGAATTTCTAAGATGTTGATGGACATGCTCTTTTCCGATGGAGACAATGTCCGCTGTACAGATGCCTCTTCCAGAACTGCTCCCCAGCCTAAAGGCTGGCATGCGGGGACACCACCTTCCAGGTTAAAGGCAGAAAAGATTTTCTCTTCCTCAAATTGTTGGGCCTCAACCACCATGAGAGACCTTGTCTCACTGATGGTGATAGAGTCATGGAATAATCCAATGCCTGGATGTTTTTGTCCCAAGCCCCCAGAACATGGAATGGCCTGGAGTGAAATTGAGCATAAGTGACGCCACCATCTCGCCCCACAGCCTCATGCACAGCCATACAGAGGGGTCTCTCTCTCTCTCTCTGACTTTGACCAGATCCCTTATGGCCTTGGCCTTTGGCACATGTAAGAAAAATTTTGCCTGGGCTGTGTCCAGAATCAGGCCCAGGTATTCCAGTACCTGAACTGGTTGCAGGGCTGATTTTTCTATGTTTAGGATCCAACCCAGGCTTCCCAAGAACTGCACTGTCCGGGGCCACCTTCTGCTCTAGCCCTGGTCCTGATAGATCTTTGAGAAGTAGATCGTCCAGATATCCCACAACCGATATCCCTAGCGATCTTAGAGATGCCAACACTGAGTCCAGGACTTTTGTAAACACCCAGGGTGCTGTGGCTAGACTGAATGGCAAGGCCACAAATTGAAAAATGACTCCCTTCTATTGTGAAGCATAGAAATTTTTGGCGAGGTCCGCAAATTGGTATATGCAGATACGCTTCCTTGATATCTATGGATGCCATATATTCCCCTCTTCTTAGAGAAGCTACCACCAAACAAATTGACACCATACAGACGTGTCGAATGACCAGAAACCGATTGAGAGCCTTGAGGTCCAGAATGGGCCTTACTTCTCCATTGGACTTTGGCACCGTGAAGAGATTTGAATAAAACCTCTCAAAAAAGGGCCTGAAACAGCAATTTTCTTTTTACAGGATTCGTGGTAAACATTGGAACCCAGACACAGACAAGGAGGCAACACCCAAAACTGTAATTTGTAGCCCTGCGCCACTGTGGAAGTGACCCACTTGTCCTGCACTACACTTGCCCAAGTCTCTGAGAATTGCCGCAGCCTTCCCCCACCCCTGTGAGTGGGGGCGCCCCTTCATAAGGCCGACTTGGAGTTAGATATGGCCGATTTCTGGATCCAGGGTTTTTTCTGGCCCTGACCCGGAGGCCTTCTAAACCTCGCCGGCTGAGGCCATCGAAACTGCTTAGAAGAGTAGGTACTCGCACCTTAAAAGGAAGGGCGCTTATTACTTTTTTTAACAAGAAGCAGCACACGCTTTCCTCCTGAAATTTTTTGGATATAATTTATCCAGCTCCTCACCAAATAGGCGTTCCCCATGAAATGGGAATGCTGCAAGCAGCTTTTTGCATGGTAGTTTAGCCGACCAATTTTTTAACCACAAGACCCTGCGCATGTGTACTGATAGCAGCAGCGTGACATCTGTTGAATTGAATCCTTCAGAGCGTCCACCGCAAAAACACAAGGTACGGGGAAGTTCTGAGAACTCCTCTGTAGTTTCCCCGAGGAGGTAGGTATCTGGCCAATCCTTTTGAAGTCCAAAGACTGATAAATACCTATTGCCGCTACTGACGGCTGTACTGCTGAACCACCCACTACAAATGAAGCCTTAATTAAGGATTCCAACTTTTTAAAAGCCGGATCCTTAAGGTGTTGCTAAACCCAGTAATATGAAAATAGTTCATCGGCCCGCCCCCCCCGCCCACAGCTTATTAATCTTTTTACATTAAAATACTGCCACTATATATATATATATACCTTTTGAGATGATCGTATACCACGGTCACATGATAAACTGAACATTTTCTCTATAGCTGTGTGTTCAAGTAGGAGATTTCCACTACAGCCTGTATACACGCCCATGTGCGATGTCAACATCGTGTGACCTGAACAGTTTGACTGAAACAGGAAATGGTCTATCCAGCATAAAAGACCAAACTGAGCACGTGCAGCTTTACCACCCTGCTATATATTATATGGACTTGCCTAGATTGACAGTGCAGGAGGGAAGTATCTATCCATACAGGATAAAACAGCCTTTTTTACACAATGCTGAGGATTAGCCCCTTAAGTTCCCCAGTGAGTATAACAAGCATGCTATGCTGCATATACATATATTCATTGAGGAAATTGCAGCATCTACCAAAGGCATGCCCCACTTCTTCCTGAATTTCTCCTCCATATGATATAATTGAGAGAATCTTTTTGGAGACAAACACCCGATCCGGGTCATTCCAGTTGGCATAAATCACCTGCTCCAGCAAGGAATACAAAGGAAAAGCCTGGGAACACTGCCTAGGCCACAAAGACCCCAGAGAAGAGAGAGGCTTCTGACACCTCCAACGGGGGTAATTTAAAGCCAGACCTCACAATCTCAGTCAGAGACTGAACTAACAACCTCTGCAAGTGAGAGGCTGAAAAAGGCTCCTCCGAGCCGGACTTCCCAAAAGAGGAATCTTCAACCTGCCCCTCCTCTAGGTCATCCACGGCTACCTCCTCCACGTTCTCTGCCCATTCGGGGACCCAACTCAGGAGAACCCGCCCGGCTATGAGTGTCCCTGCGCTCAGCCAAATTCCTGCTCAGGCCAGACTCATGAGATGGGGATCTATCCCTTTTCCTCCCTTGAGATACTGACGCAATCATATTGGCCATTTTGCCTTCAAGGCCAGCCAAGGCTGAAGCCAAATCTTTAGTGACGTAAGCCGAGGCAGACACGTTGGAAGTAGCTACAATGTAACGGCTCAGATTGGCCAGTTGCCCCAGGTCTTTCAGGGGAGGCTAACATAGCAGGAAAATGCCCAGACTTCTCTAATCCTGATGGTGGTGCGCTTGCTTCCCCC
>BLSH010417060.1:297015-309341 GCA_018402905.1 Glandirana rugosa
AAAAAATACGAGGGGCCCCTAAACGGGAGAACCGACCCAACCACAAGAGAGGCCCGGAGGGCAAATCCCCGGAGAGAACACCAACCCAGCCAAGAGGGCAAATCCCCGGGGAGCATAAAAAAATTATCCCCAGGACATCACCAACCTCCGAGAGGGAAAATTCCCAGGAGAACACCAACCCCCGAGAGGGCAAAACCCCGGGAAGAACACCAACCCCCGAGAGGGAATATCCCCGGGAGCAAAGCCAGACCAAACTACAGGGTCAGATATGGGATAGGGCCAGGACCAGCCAAATCCCAAGAGAGCAAACTACAAGGCTGTTACCAGGGCCAGACCAATACCATGGGAAATGCAGCCAGCACAGCAGCTGGAATGCATCTCTCATCCCACATCTGGCATAAGCATACAGCTCTTCATGTGCCACCTCCCAAAGTTTGCATTAAAGAAAACGGAACACATAGCTGCCTTTTGATAAATAGAAATAGTACAGATTTGTTACCATACATCATCCAATTCGTCCTCAAACGTTCCACAAATAACAAACACATACTAAAGGTGAAAACTAAGTTCTAATGGCAAAAAAAAAAAAAAAGCGATGACTAAGGACACCTAGAAGATTGAATACACCATTCTCCAGAGGAGATAATCGGTAAAACAGAAATATCTATTCTGCCCTATAGAGGGAGACAAATACAGCTTCACTGCAATTGCACTGTGCTGTACCTAGCATGCAACACAAATCCCATGAAAATAGCAGTTTCCATCTGAGGATTCTCACATAAGAGAATTTTTCTTCTGACAGGTTGTCTTAAAGCTGATCTCTGGCCAAATACTTAGGCTACTTTCACATTGCGGCGCTTTACAGGCGCTATTTAGCTACAAATAGCGCCTCAAAAATCCCCCCAATGTAAAAAGCCCTGAGCGCTCTCACACTGGGGCGGTACGCTTGCAGGACGTTACAAAAAGTCCTGCAAGCCGCATCTTTGGGGCGGTGTGGTGAGCGGTGATACATTGCTTCTCCACCGCCCCTGCCCATTGAATACAATGGTGCAGTGCTTCCGAAGCAGCTGCACACCTCCTTGGTAGCGCGGCGCGCCGGCACTTTTAACCCCATTTTAACCCCTTGTGGGCGCCGTAGCTCTGATATAACAGCAGTAAATCCTCACTGAAACTAGCTGGGATTTACCGCTACCGCCCTCCCGCCCCAGAGTGAAAGTACCCTTACTCCCACCCAAATGGGGAAGCGCCTCTTGTTTGCACCCACCCCCCTTGGTGGCTCCACTGCCACATTTGGCATTTTTTGAGGGGAAGCAAGCACCTGGTTTTGACAGGTAGCGACTCCCATTTCCAGCTCGGATCGCCGCAGCAAACTGAGTGGGAAGTTAAGCCCCCCCCCACAATCTTCTGGCACACATTACAGGTCCCAGAAGACTACGGGACCATTTACAAGGCACAGCGCGACTTGCGCATATGCAGTAGGAAACCGGCTGTGAAGCTGCATGGCTTCACTTCCTGCTTCCCTTAGTACAGATGCTGGCGCCTGCTCCCGAAGCGGATTGAAAAATCAGCTAGTGTGGTGACATAGCAGGATCCCTGGACAGGTTAGTGTCCTTATATTAAAAGTCAGAAGCTGCAGTATTTGTAGCTGGAGCTCCTCTTTAAAAGGTTAGTTCACCTTTACAGAAAATCTGTAAGGTGAATTTACATTGGACCCCCTTCCCCATCGCCCCTGGCCCCGCTATACAAAAGTCCCATGATCACCCACTGTGACACATTTCGGTGCTGCTTAATCTCCTAAAAACGTACCTCATAAAAAATGTATGCATAGGAGGCATTCTAAGAGGCATTCTGAGAGGCTGAGCCGGGTGTCGGTCCACGCACCTGGCGGATCCAGAATCCACTGTCGCAATGACGCGGTGCCTGGACAGACTTCTGTGAGGTCAGCAGAGAGCGAACTTCTGCCCACTCTCAGCTGAGAACAGGTAACAGGACTGCAAAACGGATTGCACTCCTGTGATCCATAGGAGAAGTACAGGCAAACAAACTTTGGCTATACTTCCCTTTTAATACTGGGCGAGGGTTTTATGTGCCAATTTCTGAATTACGCTGTAATAAAAGGACACACGGGTACATTCTGGCAAACGCTGCTTCATAATTTGTACTCACCTATTTCTTGCCGTGTGCTACACACCCCTCCTCCGTACTGAAGCAGCCCACTGGATGCAGCATCTGCACATACTCCGTGATTCCTTGCAAAACCCAGGTAATTATAGGAGCCCATATTCATCACACCCTTCAATACCCGGCCTGAAAACCTGAAGTAAAAAAAAAAAAATAATAATAATATGTTAGTCAACCACAATGCTGCGCTGGCAGAACCCTCAGGTTCTCCATCACTGGTGTAATGAGCAATGCCAGCGGTAAATGATTATTTGTAAAGTCAATATTGTAAAAACATAGTAATAAAAATAAAAAAAAATTAAAAAAACAGTTTGATAGCAGACTTAAACCTGCCCAAAGTCATTACAGATTTCCTTTGGACAGACAGACTAATACAATTTAGAGGAGACATTCTAAACCATTTTAGCCTGGAGGAACCCTTTAAATAATTTTCAGGTCTTGAAAAACCATGGCTAAAATGACAACATCTACATCTCACTGGACATTAGTGACATCAGTAAAGTGGTATACTAGGTCTGTGGTGGATCATTTATTTTTTGTAATTCTTTTATTTAGCCATAAGTGGCATTATACATACCAAGACATTTAACACACTCCATTTATAGAACAAAATTATTTTAATGATCCAGAATTATGAAATGAAAAGAATAATAATGGCCAGAAAAGAAATGCAGACAGTGAAGATTGTAGTAATCATATATGGTGGTAAGAAGTCCTCCTTACATTGGTGGTCAGTGGGAAGAATACTCCTTACATTGGTGATCAGTGGGAAGAATGTTCCTTACACTGGTGATCAGTGGGAAGAATGTTCCTTACATTGGTGGTCAATGGGAAGAATGCTCCCTACATAAGTGGTCAATGGGAAGAATGCTCCCTACATAAGTGGTCAATGGGAAGAATGCTCCCTACATAAGTGGTCAATGGGAAGAATGCTCCCTACATAAGTGGTCAGTGGGAAGAATGCTCCCTACATAAGTGGTCAGAACTTCCCTTACAATAGGGGTCAGTGGGAAGAATTCTCCCTACATAAGTGGTCAACGGGAAGAATACGCCTTACATTGATGGTCAGAATGCTCCTTACATTGGTGGTCAGTGGGAAGAATGGCCATTACATTGGTGGTCAGTGGGAAGAATGGCCATTACATTGGTGGTCAGTGGGAAGAATGGCCATTACATTGGTGGTCAGTGGGAAGAATGGCCATTACATTGGTGGTCAGTGGAAGAAGGGCCTCCCTATAGTGGTAGTGAATGGAGAAATGCTTCCATACACTGGGGGTCAGTAGAGAAGGGACCCCGTACATTGAGGTTCAGCGGGAGAAGTGCCGCTTTACATTAGGAATCAGTGGAAAAACACCCACTAACACTGGGGGTAAGGGCAGGAAAGAAACCAATTCATCAGTGCTCAAGGAACTGCTAGCAATCTTTGGGGGAACCCTAGCTTTCCACAGATCCTTCTTTAAGAAAGGCCAAATGAAAGTCTATGTCATTCCTCTGGCTGTGCTTACTTGAAGGTCCAGTTGTAATCATCGGTGTATCTTTCCAGAATATCTACCCGTTCACCAGGAACGCTGCAGATCGGTCGGTTCCAGGTGTCTCGGATCCTCATATAAAGATTACGCGTGTAGAAGTTTTCAAAGTCCTGGTAGAGTGGCACAAAGTCCTATGGGGGTGAAACAGGTCATATGATCTAGAGCCAAAACCTGGGACTACACCCCTTATACACCATCCAATCCGCACAATCTTTCTCCAAGCGGAAGGCAACACTCAATCCATTATTAGCAGTAGAAGCCTTACTCTGAACCCAGCGCGATTTACAGTATGAAGGGAGGAGCTTCATTATTACCAGGTACTGACAGTGGCTGCCGAGGAGCCACAGGAGCTGCTGCCTCCAGCTCAGGGTTCAGACTCAATCCCCACCATTTAGCTGACCAAGACCTAACCCAAAAAATAGTTGCAAAGCTGTCAGGCTTATCCTCTTCAATACATTGTGCCACAGATGTGGAAGTCATATACAGCTATTTAAAAAGGCAATAGTTCACTTTCTGGAAAAAAATACATAAATGCACTTTTTTTGGCAGGCAAAAAAATTTGCATTTATTTATTTTTTCTTCTAAGAAGCCTGCGGAGCATTGCACTGGAGATCAGCAGATCATGGGTGCAATGTCAGACTCCTGCAGACTCTCTGGAGAGCGGTCTGTCTGTACCTCCGATATGGACAGGTAGTTACTTGACAGCAAGACGATCAATGAACTATGAGCACACCAGCGCCCTCGTAGCTCATTGAGAACTACAAGCTGTCAGCCGCAATGGGTGATGGTACTTTGTCTATTCGTTCACAGGTAACTGAATGAATGAATGGACAGGGCCATGTGGGGCTCTGCCGTTTTGAAATTATGACAGCGAGTGCAGGAAGAAGATCCTGTCTGCTGTCACAGGGAAGGGGAGGATCGGGGGAGGTGGTGTAAATGCTGAAACATGTTACATGTTCTACCCTTATAACAGGTGGAACATGCAACATGCTCCGAATGTGAACTTATCCTTTAAAGAAGTACAGCCAAAGCTCGTTTGGTAGTACTTCTGTTATGACTCACAGGAATTCAGTTCGTTCTGCACTCCTGTGACCGGTTTTCAGTAGACAGCAGGCAGAAGCCCGCTGTCAGCTGACATCAGAGCTGATCCAGGCTTGGTCAAGATCCTGAAAAAAAGGCAGGATCCGCCCACATGCCTAGACCGGCACCCAGCTCAGCCTCTCAGCAAGCCGCTGAGAGCCTGAGCCAGCCGCTCCCTGCCCCCTCCAGAGCCCAGCAGTCCGGCGAGCACAGGGAGGCAGAGAGCTGGTAACTGACGGTCACTGACAGCTTTCTGTTTGGGGAGCCCTATGAACCGAGCGATCTGTGGTGTTTGATCACTTGGTTCCCAGTGTTAGAGCCAGCAGGAGACCGATGTGGCATCCATCTAGGCAAGTACGATTCTGCCAAAAAAAAATACCCATACTTCACTTTTAGGGTCTATTATGCATATTTGTCCTGGCCTAGGGACTCAATTTACTGAGAGGATCAGCATGAAAGCCAGCAAGGGGTCAGAAATGACATCTCCGAGATCTCATGTGCACTTAGAAGTACATACAGGCAGCCATGTGTGTACATTACATAAGCAGGCTCTGCTTTTTGCATAGCACCGCCATATGGTGACGATCCTTACCTCATTGCAAGTCTGTGAATGAGCTCAAAGTCAAAATGAGAACAAAAAAAAAACACAAACACTAAACACATACAGTGATGTGGTTCAGAAAATGTGCTGACTGCACTGGCTGCCACATGCACAGCTGCTGAACCTAAAAATCTATATATGCAAATTTATATTCGCTAAATAAACAAACCGTCACAGGAATGCTCTTTGTTATAGGTTACTAGTAAACCTCTGGAACTCTGGGATGCAGGATGGACCCTCACAAGGCCGGAGCCCGCTAACTGAGGGGTTAATTTCCTAATGATCACGTGGGTAGAATTAGGTTTACAGATTTTCTTAAAAAAAAAGGCACATTTCTAAATTTAAACTGCTAAAAGGAAAACATCCCAAATAGACTGGCTATAAGCCGTGACAAGTGTCATTCTCTTGTCCAATAAGATGGCCTCCGTGTCCAATATGGCCATTTTCATTGGGCAGGGAGATGGCACTTGGGGGAGATTAGCCTTAAGATCAGGGAAAGCCAGACCCCAATAAGAAGGTAAAATAAATAAGAGAAGAGAACAGGAAAGAACAGGAACCTTGCTAGGTCTGCTCTTAAAGTGGAACTAAACTATCATTTTCAGCCAAGGAAGCTGCCATCTTGGCCTCTGTTTGATCATCAACTGCCATGATGCTGCACGTGTGTTCAGTTACGACACCAACCATTGGATGTTCGACAGTTTGGTTGAGGGCCCAACCAATATGACAGTTACATTATCAAAACATACCGGGAACGTAACGGTTTTCTGAAACCATTAAATCAATGGGTTTAGTTTCTCTTTAAAATGGGATCAAGGCATACTCTAGGAAGAGCTGTGCACTGTACAATGCACAGCGGCACTCTATAAATGATTACAGGAAAGGACACCTTCATTTGCAAGAAGTAACAAGCATGTGAAATGATCTCACTTTCTGTTCCTCGCGCTCGGTGGCGTTGTGGCACTTTTCGATCTTCCAGGCTCTCAGGAAATCTCTCATGTACCCAAATAGGGTCAGAATCCCATAACCCATGTACGTGAGAACAGCAACCAGCATGGGGGTCTCCTCAAACGCTTCCTGGAATGGCTGCTTGTACAATCCGCCATTGTGAAACTATTGGAGAACAAAAGAACAGACGGTCAGCTAAATAACAAACATCACAGAATTTCCAGCATCGCCCCTACACATCAGTCTTACAAGACCATACAGAACGAGCCAGGAGGGGTACAATCAGAAAAAGTGTCACTGTATAAGAATTGTAGAAGATGGGGTGATAGTGGCTGTTAGAATTAGAATGAGCAATGACTGTGCTGGGACTATGTAGTCTACAAGACTGTATTATACCGGATGATAGAGAGGGGGGCTGGGGAAGAGTGGTTGTTGTAGAATGGCACCAGAAAAAAGTGTGTAAGGGTTTGGGATTAACTTCACCGGTCGACACCAGCAGGGGCGGGGGCCCACTATACCACCTGTGGCGTGGGCATGGGGGGGGGGGGGCCCACTACACAACCGGTGGCACCGGCATGGGGGGCCCCGCTGCACAACCGGTGGCACCGGCATAGGGGGCTCACTACACTATGGTATATAGGAGGAATTCTAACTGAATGCAAAGGTAAGTATATTGAATAGCTAGAACTTCATGAATCAGATATTTCCTAGAAATGTTGCTAGTTATCAATATAGAGCAGCTGAACTATCACCTTCTCCCATTCCTGAGAAAACGTCATAGTTCGCTGGGTTTAAAGTTAATCATTTATTGAATGAACCATTTCAAATGGTTCCTTTTTCTATGCATTTATTCGCATCAAAACTCATTTGCAATGCAGCTGCTCAACCAACCAGTGTGTCTGGGCCAAGTTGAAGGTTAGAAACATACGTTCAACATTGCATTCCACCTCATAGCTTTCTGATCTCAATCTCTCCAAAAGTGAGCCTAAGGGTACTCCGCTAACACCCTTATATCATTCAGTATTAATCAATCATGACTTGTGGTCTTTCAGACAGTTTTGTATTCATTTACAGACTGCTCCTCGTATACCTATAGACCTCAACATACACATTAGCCATCTGTGAGGAACAAAGTCCAATACTACTACACCAACAGCCCAAGATTTGCTGACTTAGTCATAAAAATTTAGATTTGTTTGCAAACAATCATATATTCTCAACTATCGGCAAGGGACATTGCATTTTACCAGCTGTTCTTGTGTGTCGTACCTCTACACTGGGTGACACCAAGGTGCGGTGGGGAGGGTGGGTGTCAACCAACTTTCCTTCAAAAAGAAACATTTTCAGGTCTGACTTTTTTTACACTTCAGTTTCCCATCCACTGATATCACGCCAGTCATTAAAAGGAGTCTCTGACAATGGTAAATGGCGTAGAAAAACTAAGCTCAGCTCTTTGAGAAACAATGGATGTAAGCTGGCCTAATTCACATTTACTATGGCAATTTGTATCTAGACCCAATGAGCCACTGCCACATATCCAATAGGCTAATAGATCATGCCAGGTACAGGGGAAATGTCAGAGAGACTTCCATTGGCCAAGTACTGGAGAACCCAACCTGCCCATAGACACAACACTTGCCAGACTTGGTAACCATCTTTTTATAGTCTCTCAGACCAAAGAATATTTGATTGGAATTTAGACTGCCATCTAATATCTGTGGGTAGAGCAATTACATGGGAGCTGGTGGAAATCAGAAACTGGGCGCAGTTTTCAGTGGGAAGATTTTTGTACCGGTCAACCGATATAAAGTAAAAATCACCAGCACTGCAAGCTTGGGCACTCTTCCAACAGAAACATTTTCAGGTCCGACTTTAGGCTTCCTTTTCCCTTCCACTGATATCAGGCCAGTCATTATAAAGTCTATTACAATGATACATGGTTTAGAAATAACCAAGCTCAGCTCCCCGAGGACCCATGGATGTAAGTCAGACTTATTAACATTTATTATAGCAATTTGTATCTAGACTGCATCTGCCACTTTCACATATCTGTTAGGTCAACAGATCATGCCAGGTACAGGAGAAGTGTCAGAGTGACTTCCATTGGCCAAGTACTAGATAAAACAACCTTCCCATAGATGCAATAATCAGTGCTTGACAGACTTGGTATCCAATCTTTCCTTAGTCTTTCAGACAAAAGAATGTTTGATTAGAAATTAGACTGCTGTCTAATATCTGTGGGTAGAGTAAAAGGTGATTTTACACAGGAGCTGGTAGGAAAAATAAAAAAATATCACAAAAAGGACACAGATTATAGTGGGATGATTTTTGTGCAGATCGATATAGAGTAAAAAGCGGCTTTCCGGTGACTTCTTGCTGCTTTAAAGGAAAAGCAATTTTGAAACAATCGGATACCTGTAAGATACAATACTGCCCCTATGTAGCCATGAAAAAAACCTAGCCATTGCATAAAATGCAAGCTGATGTACAGCACAAAGCTGTCTCTAATATACCCATTAACAGAGAGAGACAGAAATAGAAGGGAAAGAGAAAGAGGTAGGGAATATAAATGGTGGGGGGGGGGGGGGAGAGGATTGGTGGGTTAGGAGAGAAGTTAAACAGAAAGCAACAGGGGAAGAAAAATGACCAAGCGTTGCTGTGTTTTATATGATAATTACATTTTCTGCATTCTCTGAGCTTCACTGCACATTACTGATCTATAGGAGTCTGGAATACTACAAATTCTTTTGTACCAAGGAGAAGAACAGTACAGCTTGTTCTCTACTGAAACTGAGTTGTGCAGAAGTCAGATTACCCAGCAGATAAATCACTTGGGGCAAAGACAGAGGTAACTGTGAATAACGAAGGCATGAAATATGTGGAACACAGCCAAGAACAGGTGTGTGAGAGGGAGAGGCTGCCAGAGAAATCAGATCCCCTTCTATGATAATACACTGGAGCAAAACCAATTCCCTGTAACTGAATGACTCCACATAGCTATGAGAGAGAGACCGAGAGAGAGAGACAGAGAGACAGAGACAGAGAGAGAGAGAGAGAGACAGAGAGAGAGAGAGAGAGAGAGAGAGAGAGAGAGAGAAGAGTAAGAGAAGGGGAGAGAGAGATAAAAAGGACAGAGAAAGGAGAGGAAGAGTGAAAGCGAGGAGAGGAAAAGAGAAAAAAAAAAGAAGGAGGAGAGGAAGAAGTGAAGAGAGGAGAAAAGACCGCAATGTAAAAAAAAAATAAAATAAAAAAAAATAATAAAAAAGGGGGGGGGCGGGTGTGGTGCCCTGAATTACGCACTACATTGCCCCCTGCTGCAGTCGGAACGGACAGCTGCTGGAGAGGCAACTACTGCGGTTTACCTCCCGGGCAGGTGCCAGTTCTGTGTGAATTAACCCTTAGGTCTCATACAGGTGTATCAATCTGCACACCCATGTAAAAGGGATGTCTTCACCCAGGCAGCACAGACTTAGGGGGAGGAAAAGGAAGCTTCAGAGTATCTGATGTGCAGTACACACCTGCATGGATCTCCAAGTGCATCCAGGATTGTAAATCCACAGGGATCCAATGATCAGGATGCATCAGACCTGCACATGTACCACTCCGGTATGCGCTTGGAGATCTGCGCAGCCGGCAGTCACGGATCTGAACAGGCTGCCTACATGAAACACCTGTGTGAAGGATCTGTTTTGCCCGTGTGAATGAGGCCTTGCATATTATTCTTTACCCCCCAATAATATCTTCTTTAGGCACCCATAACGCCTCAAGAGAAAGCGGAGAAAAAAAAAAAAAAGAGAAGGAAGTGTGGAGACGGACAGGAAGATACAGGAGATAAGTCAGTAGAGGATAACAGAAAGGAGAGGAGGTTCTATGAAGAACGGTGTAAAGAAGCCACCATGTCTGAATTTCATTCCCCTTACTGCTGCTGCCTATTATTCTCTCTACATCTTATTATCTTATTATCTGACATGGCCTTTGGCTAGGAAAAGGGAATGGGCAGCTTACCCTAATCTCTCCACAATGTCACCTTTCACCCAAATATTTCCCAGGATTTTCTCCATCCACATTTTTTTTGCAGAGTGGAGCTTCCAGGTTTTAGGCTTTGTTCACATCACTGCACGATTCTGGTTAAATTGAGAATCACAATTTGTTTTTGCTTCAAATACAGATCCCGATTCTCACAGTGTAACATCTTTCTTAAGCCTCGTACACACGGGACAATGATCGTATACAACAGGTCGTACTAGCGACCATTGTATGCGATATCGATCGTTCGTATGCGCGATTAGAACAGCCGAACATACGACGGTCGTACAAGGGAGTTGTATGGGCAGACTAGAAAACTTGGTCGTACCAACAAGCGCTCATACGACCGTTGTATCGTGTGTACAGAGCAGTTGGTACAACAAGTTGTATTGTGCAAAACATGTTCAGAAGTCAGGAACGGCCGGATGCTAATTACATGCACCTGAAAGTTCTTCTGTGCTCGTACGATCGTGCAGTGCAGTCAGTATGCAAGTTACACTATGCAACATATGATTTGCAGCGATTGTACGTACGATCATCGTCCCGTGTGTACGAGGCTTTACTATACAAAAAAAATTGGGCTAACTTTACCGGTTTGTTTTTTTTTAAATTAATTGAACTGTATTTTTTCCCCAAACACTGCATTTGAAAGGTCACTGTGCAAATACAGTGTGACATAAAATATGCGAGAACCACCATTTTATTCTCTAGGGTCTCTGCTAATTATATATATATATTCCAAGTAATTTTCTAGCAGAAAATACAAATTTTAACTTGTAAGCAACAAGTGTCAAAAAAGGCCTGGTCTTTAAGTGGTTAAACTGCCCTCATTTACAGACCGAAGAAGATCTTCCCTTTGATCTATTCTAAAAAGAACAAAATGATACAATGTATCTCTTCTCCATCTCTCAGCCCTGAGGAATGTTGATAAACATTCTCCAGCTTTTTTTTTTTTTTTTTTTGACAGCTCTGAATGTCTCTGCACTGTTTATATAGAATCGAGAAAATGTTGGTTGCAGATTGTGAGGGGGGTTTGAATCAAGATTGAGTTATCGAGATGATGATTAATTGTGCAGCCCTAGCAATCCCCGTCACTTCCAATGGCACCCTGATTGCGGTGCGATCTTCCCGCGCTGGTCTCCCCGACGAAGCGTGGTAAAATCACGCAAACAGAATTGCAGTACGTCTGTCGCCCAAAAGAAGTTCCTCGCAAGACGCCTAGATGTGAATGGCGCCTTATAGTCAAAGCTCAATTGCACAAACTCAAGTAAGAAACCGATTGATTACCATGTACAGCTGCACCAGATTCTGTGTGCTCCATTTTTAGTAAATCTCCCCCACAATGTTCTAGATCAGCAGCATGCTGGGAATCTGTCCCCACACCAACTGAATCTGCTTCACACAGGGGTATCTGAAAAATAAATATCCTTCTAATTTAGTGTCCCGAAACCAGCATACCCCATCCAGTCTTCAGGTGTAATCTCCAGTCCAACCCACCACCACCATTCGTCATTAATTCGTATCTTCCTACTACAGATCTCCAGAACTGCAAGCTCATTTACCTTTTCACAACTTTGTGTCCAGGAAATGGGCTTCTTCCTGTTCAGTTCCGATAAGCGTCAGATTACTTAAGGTGGTTGTAAACCTCAGACATGAAATATGAATAAGGCATACCCCTCTATAGTGTGTACTTGTCTCAGTCCAGAGCACCAAGTGTCATTTCTGTCTGCTGCTTCAGTCCTCTATCAGCATGAGTCACTTCTGACAAGTTTTCCTGACACCAAGAGAATAATGGTGACAGGGGAGAGACCTCCAGGGCATTGACAGCCTCAGCTCTGTCCCCTTGTGCTGTGTGAAGGGAGTGTGTCGCTTCCCCTCCAATCAGTTCTCAGAGGTCTATTCATTGAGCTGTGCAGAGTGTAGTTTGAGCTTTCCGTTCCTATTTTTCTGAACGCTCAGACAAG